>SFCI01000755.1:0-15581 GCA_004681135.1 Hericium alpestre | reverse complement strand
AGTGGTGCTACTGGTACGCGGGCCTCGTCTTCGACGTCGTCAAGACGTTCCACCGGGGATCCGGGTTGCTCGCCGATATGAGCAGACTCGCGGAGAGAGGCTGCTTCGGCGGCGTGCGGATATGCAGCGTCGATAATGACGGCTTTTACGGGAACGTTGAGCGCGTTGGCATCGCGTCTGGTTGGAGGGACCTGGTTAGTCGTTCCAGCATTCATGTCTTCGCCTTCTTAACGTCGTGCTTCAGCGACGCCTTATGGAAATTGCAGCCACCTCGAACCAGCAATATACGCCATTTTCTAGTATGCCGTGCACGATATCCATCACCGGTGCACGTTTCAGATCGAGCGGTTTGCCGCGTGTCGCGTACGACCTCCTCGCGGTGGAGCACGGCAGGCTGTCCCTGCGCGCAGCCGATATGCTGTCGCTCGAGCACCGCGGAGAGACGCTGCTGCTCAGGTTTGGTAGTATGTGCCAGGTGCGCCAGTGGATTGCGGACTGGTATATTTTTCTGCCGGAGGCGCTGCGTGATTTGCATGTGGAGGTGGATCGCACAGAGTAATAAAAGACGCGGTTATTTTGATTGGCGTGTGCACCGTGCTTCTTATACAACTCTGTTTGCACTGGGATGCGATCCCTTCCACATGTGAGCTGTACGCGCGCGGGGCCGACATGGTGCAGATCGAATGCAGAGGAGATACCGTGTCTGTTGCCAGGTTTCACGATTAGTGGGGCAGGCGCACCGACGGGTTGCGGACATCTGGAATGCTGGTAGATCTGTCCAAGCTTCGCGTGGTGTATGGATTCTCGCCGGCAGAGCTGGCAAGGACTATTTCTATTCCTGGTCCATCGTATACACTATTTGACATACAAGCTACACGGACAAGACAAGTCGGAGAAGTGACAGTATGAACGAGGTTCATGCACCGCCGCAGACGGGACCGCCACGGTGGCGCGAGTCACGACGCGTCTGCAAATTAGTAATTTATGGGCGCTTATTTTCTGTCTGCTTTGCAAGGATTCTGCTCCGACCTGCTCAGAGACCGCCCACCAGCCCAAGCCAAACCCACTCAACCCACACGATGTCGTCCCTCGACATCGCCGAAGAAATTCGCTCGACGCTGCCCGGGACGGAGGAGATCGTCGTGCAGTACCTCTCGGGCTACCTCGTCGACGACGCGCGGCGAGGACGAGGACATCCTCGCCGTCGCGCGGCACATGCTCGCGTCCGTAGCGATGGGCAAGGAAGGTGCCGTCGAGGCGCTGATGAAGAAGCTCGGTGCGCTGCTGCACGACCTGCTGAGCCAGCGCGCGAAGAGCACGGCGGGGCCGACGCTGCAGCGGCTGGACAAGGTGATGGATATGAGCAAGGGCGCGATGTCGAACACGATTGCGTTCGCGGAGGGCGTCGACTTGGAGTCTATTAATAAGGGGAAGTGAGTGCAGTCTGTTCTTAGGACTGGGCACGCCTGATTGTTGCTTTGGCCGGAAGGGCATCCCGAGTGGACGTTAAAAAGCTTGAGAAGCAGGAGGCGAAGCTGCGGGTGCGTCGATTCACGTTCGTCATGCTCATGCTCGTAATTAAACTGTTTCTCGAAGGCCAAAATTGAAAAGCGAGCACGTCGGGACCTGTATGAAGGTTCTAAGCTCCTTGAGCAGGCGAAGAACAAGCAATCATACGAGGAGATATTCATGAAGGTGTGCTGTTCTGTTTCGTCCGCGTTCCACATGACACTAAGCTAGATACTACACGTAGATCAATCCTCTCGAGGCCAGCGCCACCGCGAAGAACAAGAGCAAGGACATCCACCTGCCGTCCATCGACGTCAACTTCGGCTCCAATCGCATTCTGTACGAACCTATCCATTCCGTCGAGATATGGCTTTCTGAACATGTTGCAGTTCTGGCGCGTCTCTGACGTTGGCTCATGGCCGCCGATATGGCCTCATCGGTCGAAACGGTGGGCAATGATACTACGATTCTGCACGCTGATGCGGTAGCGCTAACGGGCCTTTAGGTGTCGGCAAATCGACGCTCCTGCGCCATATCGCCATGCGCGAGGTCCCGATTCCCGCACACATCACCATCCTCTTCGTCGAGCAGGAGGCACGTCTCGCCGTCCTCGTCCATCTTGCGAGCATGCTGACTGATGCGTGCAGATTGTGGGCGACGACACCACCGCGATCGACTCCGTCCTGAAGGCCGACGTCTGGCGCGACCACCTCCTGAAGCAGGAGGTGCGCTGAACGGGAAGCTCGCGGAGCTGGACGCGCAGGGCGGCGAGAGCGATGCGCGGCTGGAGGAGGAGAATGGTGATGCGGAAGAGGAAGTCGATGGGCGTTTGTGCGGGCGGCGTAGTCGACAGGGCGATTGCGTTAAATGTGGGTGGTGGGCCGTCGGTTGATGTTGAGGAGGAAGACATGATGGAGGGCGATGCCCAGGCTTAAAGCCTTGAAGGTCGTCAGCAGCGGCAGGGCCAGAGGCGGGAAGACAGACAGACCTTGTTCAGTAGAATAAAATAGATAATACAACAGAAGGGACAGGCAAACGAAGAATTGTTGTTTCTGAGAGTGTTGCAGAATTACAGTCCTATGGTGCAACTGGGGGAAAGAGTGCTGGTGATGAACAAGCCCACGCCTTGCATAAATAGGCTCGTGTACACACCGAAGAGCGGCAGAATGGAGGGCACGCCGACCACGCGGGAGCTATAGCCTCATGTCGAGAGCCGTCACAGCTGTCGGCCCCCATCGCGAGATCGATTCCTTGTGGAATTCCTCCCTAGTCTTTAGCATTTAGCGCCTGCATACCTGCTTCGCCTATGAATTCCGCGCCTTTGCGGGGATGAGAATAGCCATGTCGACAAAGGAGGGATGCGTGGGGGGCGCATGGCTTTGAGTTTAGTGCGTTGATGCGATGCTGTGCAGCTGAACACGAGGCAGAGGCATACGACAGGGTGCCAGACTTCCAGCGGTGTCAGTAGAGACAGTAGAACAGAGGTCACTACCTTGTGCTAACACTGTCGGCGGCATGCCATCGGAACAAGCTCCATGATGAAAGTCAGCCTCGGCATCGACAACGGCCCATCACTGTGGAGGGCCCTGGCGAGATAAGGTATTCCAGAATCGAGATGAGGGTGATCAACTGATCAAGAGGTCAAAAAGTCAACATGTAAAACACGTGTAAAATGACCAAACGTCTCGACCTTCCTTCGATATTGCGATTTGACCCTAACAGAACAGGGCCGTGCCGCCAGAATACACTGAAGGCGCCCATCGATAGACGGCCAGCAAAGCATCCCTGTCAGCTGATGAGACGCAAGAAAAAATGTAACGTGAACAGCTCATAAAGATAGAAGATAACACTCACCGGACCCCGCCCTCCCGGATGTCCACAAAGCCCACGTCTTCTCGTCCAAAAGCCGTCGAGCAACTCTCAGGGAGGGTAGCAAGCAAACAACAATAAACATGGGATTTTATGCAATGACACCAGCGATACACAGTACACGGCGTATCGAACATACCCGCGCGTCTGACCAGAGGTCCAATGGATACAGCGCACTTGGATACACAAGAGGAAAGCAGATAAACGGGAAAGAGGGTAATCAACAGCCGACGCAAGCCTGGTAACTCGACACAAGATGCAAGAAAGCGAAAGCTAGACAGGGAGGATGAAGTGCGGGCAATACTTGTATACGCACGGGTGAAGAGTCCATGCGAATCGGGGATAAGCTAGGAAGAAACGAATGCTCGGGTATTTATATACATACTGCAGGTCGAAAGCAAGGGAAAGCTGCACTCAGAGGCCGTTACTGTAGGTGACGCTCTCGCTGAGATGTTCGTCAGCAGGGTTGTACGTGAATCCCCGGAACTGGTCTTGCACCGTCTCGGAGAGGTGCGAATCCTGCACGACGGAGTCTTGCGGAGCTTCGCTAGTGAACTCCTGGTCGAAGTTCGCAACGTCGAGGACGGACTCGACGCTAGGCTTGAAGGGTGGTGGGATCTTCTTCTGCATCAAACTACAGAGAAGACGGATAAGTAAATGCGACACGGTGCGATAGACGTTACATACCGATGCCAGTCAATGTGCCTGGAGAAAAAGGGATGGCGCTTGATCTCCTCGCCGCCATTCGCGCCCAGGCGCCGAGAAGGATCACGTTGCAGCAGCTGTGCGATGACACTCTGCGCCTCGGCTGGCATGTCCGGCGGGAACTGCAGCGGATCGGAGAGGATGCGCTGATACATCACGTTCACGTTTTCATCATAGAACGGCGGCAGACCGGTCTATTCACAACAGTCGGCGACAATCGCATCCAGATGAGCGACGTAAACATACCATCATCTCGTAGAGCAAGACGCCAAGCGTCCACCAATCGACGGTCTTGGTATACCCTTGCGACTCCAGCAACTCTGGTGCAATGTACTCGGGTGTTCCGCAGAACGCTAGGCGATTGAGTTCAGTGAACGGATATCTTGAGAATCCGGAAGCACGACATACTGTTAGTTCTCTCGTTCTCCGACATGTTCAACTTGCACAATCCGAAATCACACAACGCGATGTGGCCCGTGTAATCCAGCAAGATGTTCTCAGGTTTGAGATCGCTACAAATAAGGTAAGCATAGCGATGGTCATAAGCACCAGGAAGCCTACCGATATACGACATTGAACATGTGCAGATGCTCCAACGCGCACAAAAGTTCGGCGGCGTAGAACCGGCTACGGTACTCATCGAACTTGCCCTCGCGCTGAAGGTGGTAAAACAACTCCCCACCGTTGACTGAAATGAAAAGTCAACAACTGACGATGACGCAAGTAGACATGACATACTGAATGACATCACCAGATACAACTTGTCCGGATTCTGGAATGAGAACTTCAGCGGCACAATGAACGGGTTGTTCACCAGCGCAAGCACCGTCCGCTCTGCGAGGATGTGCGTGATCTCGCCCGGGCGCGACGCGATGTTCGCCTTGCGAATCGTCTTCAACGCGTAGACACGCTGCGTGTCCTTCTTCCGGACCTGCATCACCTTGCCGAACGAGCCTTTGCCGATGACCTTGAGCAGGTCAAACGCTTCGATCGTCAATGGCTCGTTCCGCGACGGCTTGAACGTGACGGACAGATGGAAAGAGCCGGATCCGCCTGCGGTGGCTGAATACCATTGATCCGAAATGTGCTATAGCAAGAGATGAGCGGGACAAAGCAAAGAGGACGAAAGCGGCGTACGTGGGCATCTAACCCCGGGGTCAAGTCGACCCGCGCCATGAGCAAGTCGTTGCCCATGTCGTCTTGACCCTGCACACACTGCGTCGTGCGCAGATAAGAAGATACGGAGATCGTCGATGTTCGCGAGACATCGCTGCGTAGTGTAAGGCCCTTGCTCAAGTGCAACAGAAGACGACATACAAATCAGCACGGTAGTTCCACACTGGGTTTGCCATATCGCCACCCAGGGCGTCGATCAGAATCTCGTTCTTGTCGAACTCAAGCACAACATATGGGAGCCACCAATAGCGCCGGCGCTGCATGCTCTCCCTGTTGCTTGTAGACGTCCGTGCGGGCGGGCCCGCATCGAGTTGCTTTTGAATGACTTCGGGGACGTGTGTCCCTGGTGGAAGCGCGAGACCGCGGCCTGATGAGAGTGTAGTCTATAGTCAGCGGCCGCTAGTTCGGGCAGCGAGGTGAATAGGGCGCACCTGAATAGATACGAATGGTCAGCGTCCCCGAGCGGAAGCTGGCACGCTGGTCGATGTCCGCAGGAGGCATTGGTGTCGTCGAACGCGATAGAGGGACCGGGGTGACTGAGCGGGAGGCGACACCGAGCTCCTTCGCATCCTTATGTTCTGGCAAATCGTTAGTTCACGTAAAGATGACAGATGGCAGGATGCATACTCTTCGAAGAGCCGAGTTTCCAAGACATTGCAATCAGAACCAAATGGCCATGAACTTATGGTGTAGGCCTGGTGATAGATGGTGACCGTTGGGAACAAGCGCTGGTGACTTGTCATTTCCCACAACGCGCAGCATCTTGTCTCGGCTTCAAATCTCAGCGTTTGATCACCCTAGCCTCCTTCACCTTCTACTTTAAAACAATTTTGAGGATAACACGCTGAGACAATGTCTATAATTTCGTCAAGCACAACATCTGACTGCTTCACAAACTGGATGAGGCGTCACCGTGACTGCGGTACCGGTACTGTACGCGCGGCTTCGCCGTTGTCGTGCTTTGCTGCTTCCATCGGCGACATCCCTTGATATCGATGGACAGGTCTGGCCATGACGGAGCCACGTTAGCAAGCAATTCTCTGCAGACCGTCCGTCAATGACGCATCCTAACAAAGGCGACTGTCCAAGTTCTTTTCGACTTCGATTGGATGACTTTCCGCGGCCTCGAATCTATGGTATGATATTCCAGACGCTATTTCAAATGCCTCGCTAACGACCTCTCCATCCAATCAGATCGCGCAAACTAGCGGGCTCTGAATCTAAATGAACTTCAAAACAAATCATAGAATAAAAGTAAGGCCGCAGAAAGTCATCCAATGATTATCTGGCAATCCAATCAGAATTCTGACAGATCTGGCCGGATCGTAAACGTTGAACCTCTGCACAGGTGCGCACAAGCGCTGATTGATTGTTCAACAAGTTTTTATGGTGATCTCTGGATTCGCGATAGCCAGAATCAGCCAGAATCGCAATATCAGTGCTAGCTCGGGCCTTGATGATCATGTATCTGGCATGTTATCCCCGGTGAGTGTCAATTGATTCCGACATCAAGGCAAGGACCGAACAAAATGACAACAAAGCACTTGGAGAAGTCTGTCGATCTCTGTTTCAGTGATGCAATATTTCAGACTGAACATATTGTGTACGCTCACGAAAACGTTATTAAGGATAGATGAAACAAAGAGAACATGTCTAATTTCGTGCATAGCCATCGGGCGGTCTCCTTGTAAGTACCAGCGTTCTCAACCGTGTTCTCAAACGTCTTCTTCAAGCTAGCCTACTTCCCCTCGTTCTTTGTCGCCTATAAATGGAATGCTGGGAATACTTCCAGCTCGACGACTCATAGGCGGCCAGCTCGGAGATCAATGTGCATCTTATATGATGATCATTATTTCACCCCTCTCAGGATGAAACTTGATGAAGAGTGCGTTATTGCTCAATTCTGTTCTGGGCGTGTGGGCTGACTTTTGTGTGCAGGGCGTTCGGGTCGTAGCGCCGCGTGTTTTTGCTTATGCACGAAATGGTAATCTCGCTCGCACTGTACCGAGGAAAACAGCTCTGCCATTTTGACCTGAAAGCACGCACGAATCGTTTCAGGGATGCCTGGGAACGGACAAGAAATATAGGAAATATATCAATTCGCGTCATTCCAAAGCCATTTTCGTAAGTAGGGCATGGCTATCATCCGTGGCATCGTATAATGACTGTTCCATGAAGAACCTGATTATCCATGGCTGTGATGGCGAGGCTTTACAACCACGGGTAACCTTACGACCTGAGCCATCGATATCGTCTCTCCAGGATAACCTGAGTATCTATAGACGGTTTACGGCCTGATATTACAGAATAGCCTATCAATCGTTGACGCAGTGATTCACTAGGTTGTCGATGAGCTCGATCTCGACATTGGATGCCCTATGGTCATGCAGTCTGCGGAGCGCGGTTGGGATGATGGGCGGGCGAAGGAGTGCTGTCGAAGCGACGTCGCTTTGCGTGGACAGGCGTGAAACTCAAGCACGCAGTACCAGGCTTTCCTCGTCAAGGTTCTAACGAGCTTGAGCACCCTGTATTGATATATTACGGTATGACAGAAATCCACAAAAAAAAAAACTTCGCAACGTTCCCATGTGCAAGGCAATGTCAGTGCCAACCCAACGATACTGACAGATACGACTGCTGTAATACAGTAGCTGGTATGCGCTATCTATTCACCGTTACTGCCAGTCCACACAACTCAATGGCAGGCGCTCTTACCTTCAAGGTGAGTACAAACGCCGCAATGCCCTGTATAGCATATACATAACGCGTTAAGTCATATTCCATCTCCGTCGCATTCGTCGTGTAAAAATGGCTGTTCACCGCCGAGTCCGCATTGAACGCCTGCAGCCATGCGACGCTCCCGCAGACCTGGTCCGTCGGCGGATACACGTACGCCTGGATGCCCTCGTACACGTACCCGTACTCCGACGCCGCGTTCACGCGCGCCGCCTCCGACACCGTGTAGAAATGGTCCACCCTGTTGGGGCTGTACATCCGATAGAGTGGGACTCGCGCAGAGCTGCGTGGGGAAGACGAAGGCGCTGATGCCCTTCTCGACATAGCCGTCGTTGGCGACGAAGTCCTCCAGTTCGGTCGCGTTGGTCGTGTAGAAGTGATCGACGGAAGTCGGATTCAGGGCGTACAGCAGCGCAACGGCGGCGTTCGGGTCTGCGCAGTCTGTTTGCCGCGCCTGCAGGAACGGGTACGGTCAGCGGGCTGCACTGCATGCGAGTAATACAGCGCATGCGCTGGGGATTTACCTCGAGGTTGCTTGCGCACCGATCATGGACAGGCATTGCAAGGGTCGGGGAAAAAAGGAGGACTGCGGCTGAGATGGCGATGAGGAGCTTCATGCTTGGTTCAAGAGCTGGGAGCTAAAGATCCGTGAGGTTCGATATTGAATTTATACCTGCACCGTTTGCCGCACGTTTGACGGAAAACCGAAACCGAACTGAAAATCTGGTAGCGAAGGCAACTGGGAAATAGCGACCGATCTTCGACACACATGCGTACGCTGTCCAAGCTCTCACGAATCTCCGGATTTTTAAGGAAGAAAGGGAGGAAGGGGATGCACTTCCGCAGCGATCCCGACGAGGAGCATAGCGGGCGCAAGGTCTCTGCTCACCTGTATACGAGGGATGCATGACATGGCCGACGGCGAAGTATGGTCTATCCGTCATGCGTGGAGAAGTCGACCTTGATATCGACGATGCGTGAAGCATAAATAGGGCAGCATGAAAACACTGCGACTATATTGTTGGGCGATATGAGCGTCGACTTGCTTTGTCGAGGAACAGTTGACGCAAAGATTCTGAGGGACAAATTGGTGTAACTGTACGTACAGAGCTGCGCATTATGTATCATAATAATCAGATGTCTGAAGTCTGACTTGAGACAGCAACCTACCGATGCACAGTATACATATGCAGTCGCCCGATCCTTCTCTCCGAATATTCGCCCGTTCGCCAATGACGTCCCGACACGATTCCGGACCAGCTAGGTTCGGCTTTGGCCAGGAAAATCCATGAACTGAGTCCAGATGTGCAAGCACTGGGTGTCTGCACGTCAGACAGACGATCCTGAGGCACGAAGTTTGAGTCCTGTCTACTCTGCCTCTGGGGAACTAGCCTGCACCGTCCTTCGTGTACCAGACAGCCCGGAAGGATTGCTGGAGTGCCATTCAAGATTACATCATCCTTGCCTGACAACATCGAGCAATGCGGCTACACTCACGTCAATTCGGATGGAGCATGTAGACGGTGTTCGGCTTTGCATTGTATGACTGGGACAGCCAACAAATCAGTGATCCAATGATCCACTGGGCGAGTTGTCATTGGGCTCGAGCTCGACGTTGGACGCGAGTCGTTCTTGCATTCTGCGGGGGCGAGACCGTACTGTCGGCGCGAAGTCAGTCTGTGGGAAGGCGTGGACGATTCCTTCACACGCGGCTCTCTTTACAACCGGATTCGAGGGAGTTTCAGTTAAGTACAGCACTCACCAGTCTCAACTTATATAGTATGGTACCACAGAAACCCACAATATAAGTAACAGTGAACACGACACTCCGATGCGAGACGATGTCAATGCCAAGGCAAATGACCGGTATCCTGATACATAGATGCGACTAATACAGTACTCGGCGGTTTGCGCTCGAATGAACGTTGACGCCGCACAACGCCGCAGGAAGCGCCCAGTGCCAAATCCAAGCGCGCGCTTATCCCAAGCTCTTACTAGAACACCTCTATCCATCGACCTCCGACGCGCCCAACTTGCTAGGATGTAAGTACTTCCAAAGAGAACGAAATTATTTTAGATGCGTGGGTACATTATGGACAAGTCAACCGAGACTGCGTCGTCGCTTGCCTCAGTCCTCGAGCGTGCACAAGACCACACGTTGGAAACACACACCTCGTAGGTAGAATAGGTGCGTAATAACATGTCTGGCGGCGCGTAGAACACGCCGGAAATCATCGCTTGGCCGCGGCGGCGAGGGCATGTGCGACGCCAAAATCGAGGAGCGCGGTCCAATTGCCAAGTGCGGGGGCGAAGACCGGGTGCTCGCTGCCGAGGAAGTAATACAGCGTACGGTGGTACATCCACACGAGCTGCGGCGGGGAGGAGCTTGTAGAAAGCGGTGGCGATGAGTGTCGTGATAATCATGAAGATGAGCACTGCGGAGGCAAGTGGGTCGTCAGGGGACACGTGCGTGAGGGGGCGGGGACGCACTGTAGAGGACCTTCTCCCAGGGCTCGAGCACGCTGAGACCGAGGGTGGTCTCGAAGCGCATGCGGTGCCGCCAGAGGAGCGCGCCCAGGGGCGATGAAGGCGGCTCGAAGGAATCAAGCTCGAGCGTGAAGAGCGTGGACAGCGGGCGGTGGGGCTGCGACGGGCGTGGGTGCTTCTTGGAAGAGGTCATAATAGTGTTCGTCGCGGGCGCGCGAGCGCAGGGATAATTAGGGGAGTGTGGGCGGCGCGTGGGGAAAAGGAGAGGGACGCGGTTTTGTACTTGACCGGCGACATTCGGCAGGGTGTGGTTGAGACATGCAGGCGCGATGCACTCGCGATGCCTCCGGATCCGAAGCTCAGACATCTCCTTGCCTCCTCTGCCAATTGAACTCAGCGAACCCATCAATCGGGCATTTTCGGTCTCCTAAAATTTGCCTAAAATCGCCTCGCTTTGCCAATCCCACTGACTAATGCTACTCAGGCGGGAGCGCTCTATCAGAAACGTCCTGCTCCGATCGCTCGCTCTCATCCGAGTCCGAGTCCTTGGCTGTTCCGCCCATACACACGACCAGAGCCCGCGAACACAATGCCGGCGGTTGCGAGATGTAGCTGTTTGGACTGCAGAGCTCCCCATTATACCGCCTACCACGACCGCCGCGTCGACCTGCCATCGGACCCACTTCGCTGCAGCTTTTATCAGTCTTTTATCCCAGGCGCTGGTGTCGGCGTCGTCTTCTGGCTCTTGATCCCACCTTTCTGTTCGAGGCCCATATGCATGGTATGGGTGTCCGCATGCGCTAGACAAATGAATTGTTCTTCGCTGAGAGATCCCGTTCCACTCGGTTCTGGCAGTTCCTTGTCAGTTTGGTACCGTGCCGAGTGTATCCTCCGCAACTCATGAGATGCTTCCGAGACCATGATAGGTAACCGAGCGGCAGCGGCCGGCAGCGTCTACGAATTGTGTTTGTCCAATTGCAAAAAAGGAGGTAAACAGAGTGGCCAACGTCATACCACATGTATCTCAAATATTCAAATCCCCACAGCTGCGTACTTCCTGGACTTGTTTCTGAGTCGTCTTTCCCTCGCTCGATGAGTTGACGTTGCTCCTTACTGTGCACGTTAACATATCTCGGAATCAAGTCCAATTTAGTTCTTGAACATAGTACATCTACAGTTCGTCAGACGAATCTGCCGGGTCCGAGGAGAATCTCATCGAAAGACGGGAGCAGATCGACTGGGGTCTCACATGCAATCATGATGCGCTTTGACACCCGCGCAGCCTCGAACCTACGGTACGTCGTCATCGACGCCTAGCCTGCACTCTATGATTGTACTCACAGTACCCACCTGTTCCGAGATATCCACGCGGATTCGAAGCCGTGCACCGTGGGGAGACATTTATGCTCGCGGGACTTCGGTCGGGAGCTTGGTTCAAGTAGGTCTTACTCCTCGGATCTTCGTCGAAAGACCCGCAGCAGAATTCTCGGCCGCTCAAACGATCGCTTTCTTTGTCGGGTCGATACCAGGGATGCCATACAGCGAGTCGCTGCGGCGACGCAACGTTTGCACTCATGCTTCATGAGCACCTCTGAAAGCCGCGGGTGCTTTTTGAATCGCTAAATGTCGCGATCATTAGGCATAAGTAAGATAACTCGCCACACGTCCATCTCAAACCACAGTGAATGCATGATAACGTGCGTACTTATTAGCCCTTCTCGTTCTTATCCATTTTCTCAAAAGTTATCCGCACTTTCGCAGACGAGACAAGTCGCCCATGCCCTGAAGTTTTTGCGGGATATTCGCCTGTGAATTCGAAACAAACCACGGATGCCATCTAGCACGTGTGCATAATACATATCGCTGGCAACCACGGCGGAGTTGTCATTCTACGCGCACAGCAAAGTATTTCTTCGCAGCGGGGTACCTCTGCCATGGCTTGCTTGACTGATGTTCAATTGACCTTGCCAGCAGATCGGACTGACGAGCACAGCGGCTTCGCGGCACTGGTCATACTTATCTTTACATGCAACGTCGGACGACTCGGAGGAGAGAAACAAGCCCAGCCAAGGCTGGGGTTAAATGCAGGTTGATTGAGCATCGTGCTCGCGTATAGATGGCATGAAAGTAGGAGATACAGGCAGATACAGGCCGGTGTTCATTGTCCAACAGTACTTGAAGGAATTCCGCTGTAAGTTCGCCAAATCTGTACAGGATTAAAGACAGAACCATGCACGTGACCGCGACGCGTATCGTGTTTTGTGTCGTCACGGTCGCCTGCTCTCCGTGCCCTCTTACTCTTTGACCCTTCTCATACGCTTAGTGACCCTTGCGCTGGCACCGAGAAGATTTATCATCACCACAGATCTTCCCGTCTGCTTAGACAAAGGAATGCATTCAAACAAACTGTGTACTCAAGACTTGGCAGCTCTGTGATACAACGCAGCGTCACCTGTCCATTGCGATAGAGTGAGCAATCCTAGTAATTCCTGTTATACATGACCTGTCTGCTGAGTCCTTGACGTACTAAGCGATGCTTGGGTTTCAATCATGATCTATCATGATACATGAACTGAGTGACTGGCGTAAGGACAAAATCGGCTCATACCCAGTCATTTTGATCAGCTATTTGCGGGTCGGCGCGAACATGCATGGCAAAGCAACTCAGCACCACAGACTACCGCGAAGATCGGAATAACGCCAATGTTTGGATGGGACTGAAACCGATGGACGATGCTCTCGGACGGGGAGGGAATGCTGGAGCGCCCAAGGAGCGCCCACCTTTTTGGTCCGTTTCCCACGAATGTAAGTAACAATTTACTTATACGATCTTCTGCAGCCTTGTCGATCGAGTCAGTTCTTCTCCTCTCCAGCTTTCCTCTGCACAAAGCTCAACCATCCCGTCGCCATCGTCAAGTACGATGACCGCAGCGGACATCTCAAAGGTGTTGATCTTGGGAAAGGAGTCAATCCACTGTGGTTTTCATCTAATTCCGTACATCATCGACACCGTCCTCACCACTTTACCTGCATCGACCTATGCCTTAATCACGGACACCAATATTGCTAACCTCCACCTTGCGTCTTTCGAGACTGACTTTCAGCAGGCTTTTGCGCGCTCTGGCAGCAAATCGCGGTTTCTGACCCATATCGTGCCTCCTGGCGAGACTTCCAAGAGCCGAGAGAGCAAGGCGAGCATTGAGGACTATTTGCTTCTAAACAAATGCACAAGGGATACAGTCATTCTCGCGCTCGGTGGAGGTGTTGTTGGCGACTTGGTGGGCTTCGTCGCGGCCACTTTGTGCGTTCTCTACCGTTCAAGTGCTTTAAATTATCTGATGAAATGCAGCATGCGAGGCGTTCGCTTCGTCCAGATCCCTACTACTTTGCTGGCAATGGTCGACTCCAGCGTCGGTGGCAAGACAGCTATTGACACGCCTCACGGCAAAAACTTGATTGGTGCCTTCTGGCAGCCCGAGTACATCTTCATCGATGCCGCCTTCCTTGAGACCCTTCCTGCACGCGAATTCTCGAACGGGATGGCCGAAGTGGTCAAGGTGATACTATCTTGTCATCCTCGCACTCTGCCTCCGACCTTACCAATCTTCCGATCAGACAGCTGCCATTTGGAGCGAGAAAGAGTTCGCCGACCTTGAAGCGCGCTCCGCCGAGATCTTCGCTGCCATTCAGACGCCTTCGCTCGACTTCTCTGGGCGCGACACCGCGACGCGCTCCCCAGCACAGACGCTTCTTCTCTCCGTTATCGTGGGTTCCATCTCCGTCAAGGCGCACATTGTCACGCATGACGAGCGCGAGACTACCGGTCTGCGCAACCTCGTCAACTTCGGGCACACAATCGGGCACGCCATCGAGGCGGTGCTCACGCCGGACATGCTGCACGGCGAGTGCGTGAGCGTCGGCATGATCCTCGAGGCGGAGGTCGCGCGGCAGCTGGGCAAGCTGGGCCAGGTCGGCATTGGGAGGCTGACACGCTGTCTCAAGGCATATAATCTGCCCGTGTCGCTATCGGATCCGCGAATCGCGAGTCTGCCGGGGTCGAAGCTACTGACGGTGGATCGTCTGTTGGACATCATGCGGATCGACAAGAAGAACAGCGGACCGGAGAAGAAGATTGTGATACTGTCTGCGATTGGGAAGACGTACGAGCAAAAGGCGAGCGTGGTGTCCGATGCTGTCATTGCGAAAACACTGGCAGAGGCAGCCAAAGTCATCCCTGGTGTGCCGACAAAGGATCCTGTCAGATTGGCGACTCCGGGCTCCAAGAGCATCTCGAACCGTGCGCTGGTGCTGGCGGCTTTGGGCAAGGAGACGTGCAGGCTGAAGAACTTGCTGCACTCGGATGATACGCAGGTGATGATGGCAGCTCTGCAGGAACTGAAGGTTTGTTGCGGTCATTGCTATATCATCACTCTCCGAACCTACTTTTTTACAGGGTGCAGCGTTCAGCTGGGAAGATGGCGGCGAGACACTCGTCGTCAAGGGCGGGGAAGGCTCGCTTTCCGTCCCACCCAAGGGCAAAGAGATCTATCTCGGCAACGCCGGCACCGCAGCTCGTTTCCTCACGACGGTCTGCACTTTGGTGCAGCCGTCGGGCACCGCGTCTACCACGGTGATCACTGGAAATGCGCGCATGAAGCAGCGACCGATCGGCCCCTCGTCGACGCGCTGCGAGTAAACGGCAGCCAGATTGACTACCTTGAATCTGAAGGCTGTCTCCCCCTCTCCATCGCTCCGGCAGGCCTGAAAGGCGGCCGCATCAGGCTTGCGGCGAGCGTCTCGAGCCAATACGTCTCGTCCGTGCTCCTGTGCGCACCATATGCCCCGGAACCCATCACGCTCGAGCTCACCGGAGGCCAAGTGATCTCGCAGCCCTACATCGACATGACTATCGCAATGATGCAAGAGTTCGGCGTTGCCGTCAAGCGCGAAGTGGACCCTGCCACGGGCCGCCCGCTCAACGTGTACACCATCCCGAAGGCGACGTACACGAACCCCGCGGAGTACAGCATCGAGTCCGACGCGAGCAGCGCGACGTACCCGCTCGCGATCGCCGCGATCACGGGGTCAACGTGCACAAT
>SFCI01000754.1:0-15585 GCA_004681135.1 Hericium alpestre | reverse complement strand
TGCAGGTCTGTAAAAATCCACATATGACATCATATTACAGACCAAAGTTGACCTATAAGTGAGTTTGGTTAGAAATTCAATGGATTATCTATGTTATGTACCTAGGATCATCAGCTTTCTGTTTTCATCATTATCAAATCTCAGTCAGTACAGATTAAAAATAACAGATTATCTACCTTATGATGATTGGCCATAGAATATGATTGACAAGGCAGACCTAAGATGATTGTCAGTTTTAATTTGACAGAAATAAAAGTGGCACAACTTACCACCAAAAATAAAGTCCACATCACCAGGCTCAGGCATAGGTGGTAATTGTGTTTTGTTATCATGAAGGCTGAGAAGAGGACTAAGCTGCTCTCCATTGAGAGCATTAACTGCATGCTCTAATAAAAGATTGCAGCATTGGTTGTAAACAATTGTAGTTGGATGATTTTTCCTTAACATAAGTCAACACACAAAACTTATACAATAGAGACTGATAAAACCTCATTGTCAGTGAGCAACTTGGAGAAAACTCCACAGCCCACTTGGTCTGAACAAAGCCAGAGTCATCCATCCCTGTCGAAAGGCCACCAGCACCTGTCCAAAAATGATAAGAAATAGAGAGATGTAGATTCAAGCCAAAATTTTTACCAGCAAATAATTCGAGGCCTTGCAAGGGCCGTTTGTCCTCGAGTAGCTTGGCCTTGTTGTTGATATTGACATGGCGAATTTTATGACAAGAGGTACAAGACAAAAAAGAGCGCATAGCAAGATCCTCGAGATCAGAATACGAGGCCACTTTCGGTGAATCTGCTTGTTTGTTCACATAATAGTGATCACTATGTTGAAGCCACTTTCCAATATCTGAAACAGCATCGTGATGAACAACGAAGCACTTCCCAGCAATGCGCTCCGGCTTCACGGTGGCCGTTTTAGAAGTGACAAACAATTGACGCTGAAAATCGTGTTAGATTTTGGTCTATGAATTAAAAGATAGACGCACTTCATCTTTCGGCTCTGGTGCTGCATTCGGATTATCACGCCGCTCTCTTCGCACAACGTCGTCCCACCGTCCAAGGAGCTGCACAACCACCCTAAAGGACTCTACGTCTTCAAGGTTCTCGAAATCCAGAATCTGCCCGAACTCATAAGGATTGTCGGGATGGCGACCATGATAGAGGTAGACACAGTCGTTGACATGATACTCAATGCCATTCTGCGCAAAGCCATTGTGACGAACGACTAGCTTGTTCTGCAAATCCTCGCCTGCTCGAAGGCCGCATGGAACGCAGCGTTTCCAAGGTTTGCAGCGAGAGAGCGCCTCGTCTCGAGACCTTTCAGAGAGCTCAACGAATGCGCTCTCATCCTCATCCCATGAAAGGCTGTGCGCAGATTCAGATCTCTGGACCGATGGACAATATTAACACTGACCTTGACTCGAAGAAATTATTCTCAGCAGAGGACTCATCCTCCGCGGGCTCCACTTCGTCGATAGCCAACTGCACGACATTACATTTCTGAATGACCGTGCTAAGCTCAATGTCGTCGCACAGGTTCATGATATAGAGGCTACGCGAGTGTGCGAGCTCTTGCAGTAGCGTTTTCGAACCATGTGAATACCACTGCCCGTGGAACCACTTCTTGCCGTCACGCTCGAACATGTAGCAGATTTTCGCAAACCTACTCAGCGGGTTGACGTCAATGCGTGCACGATCAGACGGGGTCGCATAACTCACCATTTGCTATTTCCCAGCGAGTTCCGCGATTGAGCACTTTCGTTGACGGCATTCCGAGCTCTGGTTGAATCCATGTCGAACCCTGGTTCGACGATCACCACATCGCCAACCTGAATGAAGGAAAATCGTAAATTATAATAATCTACATACAGAAGGTTCGAAAAACAAACCGTGTAGACAACCCCATCAATTTTCACTGAAGGATAGTGCCCTGGAACACCAACAACACGTTCTCGCCATGTCATCTTCGGATTAGCGAGATGGACGACAGGCGGATCGACATCCATATTACTGGAAGCGCGAGCAGTTCCCGCCCTGTCGTTCTTAATGACCTTCAGAGGGTGATCGAACAAGCCATCAGCAAGACGCTTGACGGTCGGTAAGACCACAGTGGTGTTGCGATGCTTGAGGACTTCCATCTCGAGATTTTGCACCATACTTTCGTCCTGCTGTCGATCGACGGACCGAACGACCTTAGATCGTTTACCGGGGAGGGATACGGCGCTCTCGAGGCGCGCGCCGGAAGCTGCATCAGCTGTGTCTGCCGGGAAGAGGCCCCGAATCAAGGGTACACGACCCAGTTTGATACCCTGCGCTTGCAGATCCTCGAGCGTCGCAAGTATGTAGGATTTCTATATGCATAAACATCAGCCGAGCGCATCTTATACCACTTCGGCGCACTTACCACGTCATCTGCATTAAGATCCTCCTCTGTCAATTGACGTTCCAGAATGTCCTGCGCTGAGACAGTTCCCGGTGACTCTTCGCTCGAATTCAGGACTTCGACAATCTGATCCATCGTAATTCTTGGATTTTCCATAGCGTGCGATACGATCAAGTGCAGCAGACGGTGCTTCAGCCAGAATTGTGCGAAGAAGGGAATATAAAGGTCCATTGGTGTGCTCAGGATGTACCACGCAAACTGTGTCCTAATGTAGATCTTTCTGTGACCCAGGAAGAAATTCCTTTGTTAGCTACAACTGTAGGTTCAGTCTTTGAGCTCACCTGTCAAGCATCCCTGTTTCTTCGGAAACATGATGCATGCTGAATTCAAGGATTGCGGACAGCTTGACGCGTTGACCGCCGGAGCGTACATCACCGTTGTCATCAGTATCGTCCTCTTCAAGACCGTCATCCGTCTCCTCTTCCTCTTCTTCCACCCACGGCCGCACATTCCCTGATGCACCGTACAACGAAAGTACCTCATCGGCCGTGATCAGCTCGGCAATTGGGACCATTTTCTGTGAGTCTAATGTATAAACTGCAAAATCCGAGAGGACGCGGACAGGTATGTCATCTTCTTCATCACTGTCATCATCGTTGTCGCTGGCTTCGGTCTCGCCTATGACGTGGAGGTCCTTGCCCTCCTTCAATTCATCTTCGGTGACTTGATATACTACTCTGGCTAAGAGAAAAATGAGGAGAGAAATGGCAAGAAAGCTCAAATCAGATACCACTGGGTTCGCCGTCAACAACCATTCTAGTGCGCTTGCTGGTGCCAGGCTCATTTTTGGCAGGCGTAGAAGACGACGAAGCTCCTCTCCATGGTTGTCCAATGGGCAGAGAAGCCGTTGTCTGTGGGTTCCTGCTAAGATGCAAATCTCAGTCGAGCCTACGACAAGTGAGTTTCGCTCGCTCACCTTTCGATGACTCCATTGCAGGTCGGTATTTCTTAACGTAATTTTAGACCAAAAGTCAAACATAAATTTATGCATAGGTATATAAATTCACTTACTGCGTGTTGGTATAACTACAGAAACAGACAAGAAAGGGCGCCGGCCTCGTGTTCGAGTCGCTTTCGACGGCGCAGAACTTGTGTCCGAATCGGGGCGCTGTGGCTGCGTGAGCTACGCCAGTTAAAGAAAACAGATGAACTTTACCGTATAATGTGATTGTTCAATGTCTGGCTCGTCAGTGACATCGCTTGCTGCTTGCTGTTGTATGAGCTTCCTGGGTGTGAGCTCGATATAAAATCCAGGCGCTTTCGGTCGCCGGACTGGAGCCATGCTCTCCGACGGGTGACGTCTTTTCTTTGGCATCTGTTTAGAGTTGTCTATTTCGACATATGGCTTCATGCTTTCGATAAGTCTGTACAGATGAAGATCAGAGGACAAAGGCTGAGACGGGGACTTGGGCCCCTCAAGGCCCCTCGCCGAAATAGGAATTTGATGTGACCGACTCACGGACGCGTCGCGTCACACGTGTGGTACCGTGACGCGTCTTGATCTGAACCCCCTCCTCGTCTTCGTGCCCAGCGTGCCAGAATCATGTCGCTCCCTGTAGTCAACATCGGAGTCAACTACGACCAGGAGAAAGGTAGGTATCTCAGCTCTTTCTTGTGCAGAGGACTCAAGTTTTTGCAGAGAAAATCGAGGGCTTTCTGAGCACATTCGTGGGGACGGACCAGGATGTCACGAACGGGTTTGCAGGTATGGATATCGGGGATGAGGATGAGGACAGCCCAGCACTTCGGACAAAGGGCCTGAAGTACATGTCTCAGCTGGTATGTGATGGTCTCTTTAACCGTGCATCCCGTCCTGACGTATCACAGCAAAAGATAGCCAACCGCGAACAGCAGATGCTCATCATCGACCTGGAAGATGTTGCTAAGGTGAGTGAAACCTACACGAGTTGAATCTCACTTTTTGATCCTGTCGCGTATGTAGTATGAGAAAACTGTGGCCGAGGTCGTATCGCGTATACAAACCAATGCCCGACGATATGTCAAGCTGTTCAACGAAGTTATTGACAAGATCATGCCAACACCGACCAAGGATATCAGTGAGCAGGACGAAGTCATCGACATCATTATGCACCAGCGACGAGAGCGAAACGAGCAAATGGACGGGCTTCAAGAAGGTTTCCCTGTCCACCTTCTTAGACGATAGTGCGTTTGAGAAATTTGTACCGACGCGTCTTCGAAGCTGACCATACCTGCCAGCAACCTCTATTTCCGGCCTCTTATGTCGGATGTCGCCATGGCAGTGCGTGACGTGAAGGGCGTCCATCTCGGCAAACTTATCACCGTGCGCGGCATCGTTACTCGAGTCTCAGAAGTCAAGCCGCTTCTACTTGTCAACGCGTATACTTGCGACGTCTGTGGCTCTGAGACCTTCCAGGAGATCTCGAATAAGCAGTTTACACCCATCGCGGACTGCCAAAATGAGGCCGAGTGCAAGAAGAACAACATACATGGATCGTTACATATGCAAACTCGAGCCTGTCGATTCAGCCCTTTCCAGGAAGTGAAGATCCAGGAGATGGTATGGACATACTATGGCTCTTCGTTAACGGCTGACTGATCCATATGCAGGCCGACCAAGTCCCTGTAGGACATATACCCCGTTCAATGACAATCCATGTCTCAGGCAACTTAACCCGCACAATGAACCCTGGAGATGTTGTGCACCTCGGTGGCATCTTCTTACCAGTCCCGTATACCGGTTTCCAGGCAGTCCGCGCTGGATTGCTGACGGACACATACCTCGAGGTGCACCACATCAACCAGCTTAAGAAGCAATACAGCGAGATGGAAACCACTCCCGAGATATTGACTGCTGTTGAGGTGCTGAAGGACGACCCCGTACTTTATAACAAGCTCGCCCACAGTATTGCTCCAGAGATTTATGGTCATGACGATGTCAAGAAGGCACTCTTGCTACTCTTGGTGGGAGGCGTGACGAAGTCCATGGGAGACGGCATGAGGATCCGTGGTGACCTTAACATCTGTCTGATGGGTGATCCTGGTGTGGCCAAGTCTCAGTTGCTCAAGTACATCTCAAAAATTGCGCCGCGAGGCGTGTATACCACCGGAAAAGGTTCTTCTGGAGTTGGTTTGACCGCAGCTGTCATGCGTGATCCTGTGACAGACGAGATGGTCCTTGGTACGTTTACTTATCACTCTTTTAACATCTCTAACCATCATCCATTGCAGAGGGCGGCGCTCTCGTGTTGGCAGATAACGGCATCTGCTGCATAGATGAATTCGACAAGATGGAGGAAGCAGACCGAACAGCTATCCACGAAGTGATGGAGCAACAGACGATTTCTATTTCCAAAGCAGGCATCTCAACCACCCTCAACGCCCGCACGTCAATTCTCGCCGCCGCCAACCCGCTGTACGGCAGATACAACACCAAGATCTCGCCAGTCGAGAACATCAACTTGCCTGCCGCATTGCTCTCCCGTTTCGACCTCATTTTCTTGATTCTCGACAAGCCCAACAGAGATGACGACGAACGGCTGGGCCACCACGTCACCTACGTTCACATGCACAATCGGCACCCCGAACTCGAATATGAGCCCATAGACCCCGTGCTGATGCGGTAAGTTCGTCCGACATTACTAGGTGGTCTTACACTAACGACGTTCGCCAGACACTACATTGCGCTGGCTCGCCAGCGGCGACCAACCGTCCCCCGGGCGGTCTCGAACTATGTCGTCGAGTCCTACGTGCGCCTGCGCAAGCTCTCCAAAGACGAGGAGAAGAACGACAAGGCGCACACCTACACCTCCGCGCGTACGCTCCTCGGCGTCCTGCGCCTCGCGCAGCGCTCGCCCGTCTCCGTTTCGCAGACGTGGTCGAACAAGCCGACGTCGACGAGGCGCTGCGCCTCATGGAGGTCTGCAAGGCCAGCTTGGTAGACGAGGAGGACGAGGAGCGCCAGGCGACCGGTCCGACATCAGCTCGATTTATAGGATCATCAAGGATATGGTGCGTGGTGGCGGCAGGAGGAAGAGGAGGCGCTTTGGGAAGGGGCCCGGCGGAGAGCGCGACTATGACATGGAGGACGGCAGCTCGGACGAGGAGGAGGGCGTGCTATCCATGGTCAACATCCGTGCCACTGTCCTCAACAGAGGCTTCAACGAGAGCCAGCTCATACAGACAATTCAGCAGGTTCGTGGATCCATTTTTGCGTCTCTTGGTCTACTGTTTAACATGGTGACATCTAGTATGAAGAATTGGCAGTATGGATGCGCGTGGCCAATGGCACCAAACTGCGTTTCACCGAGTAAGGTACTACTACCTGCTTGGAGTGGATATATCTTCCTTGTACCAATACTCTGCTCTGTGCTTGCTGTTGTCCTTGTCCTTGTCTCAGCCCATCTCAATGGTATACCTGTAGCGAATAACATTATTACCGACCCTCCTACAGTCTGCACTCTCCATAAATGAGCCAAACAAATAAATATATAATGCAACGAAGGTATGCTCCATAGTCTATCATCATACTATCGCAGCGACTGCGACGCATGCTCCCAGCTCCCATCCGCGCTCCCGATCCCACTCCCACTCCCACTGGGACTCTCATCCCTCTTCTCCTCGGTCGGCTCGTCCCGGTACGCCGGCTGCGGCCCCGGCGTGCCCGCCGGCGAGTGCGGGTCCTCGTCGTCGGAGGAAGCCAGAGTGGAAGCCCAGCCCGCCTTCGCGTCGTCATCTGGACGTCGCGTTTGCGCTGACGCCGCATTCGATGCCTGTTCATGCGATGGCTCTGGGAACCAAGTCCCGCGACGAGCTGCATCGGGAGTGAGCGAGGCGCCGCCGGTCACAGCGATGCACGAAGGCCAGCGCGCCCTTTACTCGTGCGCTCAGACGGTCGGTACGTCGAATCTCACTTAGATTCTATTGTGCTCATCTCATTATGCTTTTACAGACTATGTTTGCTTCAAGAATTTGGATTTCAGGCCCGAGTGGCCGAGCGGCAAGGAGCGGGGAGAGGACGAGCAGGCGAGGCGGGCGTTGCGTCGACGCTGGGCGAGACACGATGGATAGAGGCGGTAGATGTGGGCAGGTGCGGTAGATGGTGATGGAGCGGAGCGACGCGCTTGTGCGATAAAGGCCTGTAACATAGACAGGTGAGTACGCGATACACGTGGGACTGGAGCAGCTACTCACCTACAGCCCTTCCTGCTGCTATTCATGCTCCCCGACGACCTCTGCGCCCCGTGCCCTTCTCATCGCGACTCCGTCTCTCACTGCCACACACCCTTCTCCCCCGCCAATTGCCAGCAGCGTAGCCGACATCCTGGCCACGACGCGTGCGTCGTAGCACACAGCGCGCCTGCGTCGTGGTGCGCCGAACCTCACGCCTGACGTCGTTCGTGTCCGCGTGGGCATGACGCCCTCCTGCAGGTCGCGACATGCGCCGGTCGAATTGAGGGCGGCCAGCTTGAAGATGCGTATGACGCCGCTGGTGGCATCCGCCGGACTGGTGTCTTCCGTGGGCCGTCGTCGCCGGTTGCGGTGCTGTTCTGCGGACGTCGCAGCGTACTGCATGCCGGTGAGTCCTTTGAGGCATAGGAGCTTGCGTGGAGACTCACCTGCTGTGCCCCGCAGGACCCCGCGTAGCCCATTTCCCCGCACCATTCCCGACATCTCTCGCGATGCATCGGCGCCTGTCGCCATCGAAGCTAGCGCGCCGGAGGACGACCGCAAGGGCGTCATCGTCAAGTACCACGCGTGGCATTCGTCCCCGATCGTCCGTGGCTGACTGCTGTGAGTTCTCTGGGGGTGCTCTCATAGCCATGTAGCTCACCTTTTCGTCTGCGCAGATCCCTCGTGTTCTCCGCATCCAGGCGCGCGTCTCCACGTCCGGCGCCCTATTCCGCACCGCGGCTTCTTGACGACTCCATTCGCGTTTCTGCCGCCCGATTTCCGCCATCTCCGGTTCCCTGCCGAGGATCGTTCCGCCCGACTTCGGAGCACGCTGATCCCGACTTGCTCTTGGAGCGCGGTCGGTCTTGATTGCGGGACGAGGGCGTCATCGTCAAGTTAGACCGGCGGCGTGTCTTGTCTCGTCGCACGGAATCCCCTCGGGCTGCGTCATCTCCGGCTGCTGTCCTCTTGCGGGCGGTAGCGGCCTGGCGCCCGTGCGAGGGGACGTCATCGTCAAGTTCAAGGGGGCAGCTGTCCTCTATTGTTCCCGGTGAGTCGCACTCTGCGTCGATCGGGGATCGCGATACTCACCTTGCCGCGANTCAGCGCCATGCCATGGCGTTCAACGACACCCCCTCCGCGCCGGTGTCGCCCTCGCTTCTTCCCACCGGCGCTCGGCCAATATCGACTTGCGCGCTTGCTTGCAGACTGGGCGACGCCGCGACGGACTCGGGCGCTAGGCCGTGCGATGGGGGCGTCATCGTCAAGTTAGACGCGTCGGACGCCTCGTCTCGTCGCGTGCGATGCAATTGCGTGTCGTCGCGTTGAGTCCCCGCCCGCCGTGGTATCTCCGACCAAGCGGGATGCCGCGATTTGTGCTCAGGCGGCGTCTTCTCCGGTTTCTTTGCCTTGTCGGGGGGCGTCATCGTCAAGTTTGACGGGGTCGCTGTCCGCCATCCTTTGTGGTGAGTCGTGCTCCGCGGCGATTGTAAACCACGATACTCACTTCTCTGTGATTGAGCTGCCAGGCCATCGCCTCCCTCGTGTCTTCCCGCCAGCGCGCCCATTCCTGGCCAAAATCGAATCGGGCGTGGACTTGCGAACAGGCGACGTCGGGACTCGGGAGTATTCACGCGCCGCGAGGCGGGCATCATCGTCAAGTTTGAGAAGAAGCGTCGTGCGCCCTCGCGCTGATCCCCGCGTGATCGTCTCCGACTGTTCATGCGGGTGGTTTGCTTGCGGCGGGGATATCGGGGTGAAAAACACAGATGCACCTCTAGCAGGCTGCGGTCATCGCATTCTCCATGGGGGCGGGGGGCGCGTTTGACGGTGATTGCGAGGCGGGAGAGCGCGAAAAAGCNGGGAAGACCTGGAAAGTGAGATAAGAAGAGTCAGTAGCCCACGATCTCGCAAGAAGACTGCGTAAAAGAGCGCATAGAGACAAGAAAAAAAGCGTACAAAGGGGAGCGACTGAAAAACGACCAAGTCGCTCGTACAAAGGCGAACGAGCAAAAAAAAGACCAAGTCGCACTTACAAAGGAGAGCCCCAGTGTGCTATAAGAAATAAGAAAACGACTAAGTTCCACACTTGCCCTCGGTGCCATCGAAGGGCCCAAATCGGGGCAAAGAGATGCGGGAACGCGGGGAGACGCAAATGCGGGGAAGAGCGCGGGGAAGAGCACGCAGGGCACACGCTAAGGGCACACAAGGGAACGGCTCGGCAGTCAGCAGAGAAACGAAACCGACGTCACAGTTGCTGGATTATCGGCGGTGAAATCGACGAGAGGACGCGACGTCATTGAAGAGAGAGGGAGGCAAGACTGAGGCAGAGCGTTGCTTAGAACGGAAGATGCCGAAGGCATTTGTAGGCCTGATCATCTTGTTCCTTACGACTACGCGCTCCTCTCTCTCTTCTCCTCTCCTCCCCCTTTCCCGCCCCCATGCCCAGTCTATTTTCGCGTGCACGCACTACCTCGACACCGACAAAGAACTCGCTTGACGTCGGGCGGACTGACGCAGAGCGGACAGGGAAGCGGCAATGCCCTCCGGATCGTCGTTGGGGTTGAAGGCCATGTGCGGGTTGTACGCGTCAAGGTAGCGCACGACGGACTTGACGCTCGCGAGCGGGATGCAGTTGTAGTAGTCGTGGTCGAGGAGCTCCGCGAGGTAGCGCCAGAAGAGCTCGCGGCTGAGCGCGGGCGGCAGGCGGAGCTGGAGCTCGAGGCAGGCCTGGATGAGGAAGGCGGGGTTCAGGTCGTAGGTGGTGACAAGCGTGTCTAGGTCGACGTGGTTGCGGCAGAGCCAAGAGAGGTTCGTCTTGGCATGCTCAAAGGCTTGGGAGGACACTGTAGATGACGTTAGCTGGGGCTGTCGTGGTGTTGCAGTGCGCAGACTCACATGGTATGCCGGCGAAGCGACTCCCGCCTACGCTAGCACTGGCGCAGAGCGTTTTGAGCACTTGTCTGCCTTGCCTTTCCCAGAACCTGAGATGCCTTCGTGGGGGCTCTGGCAGCTTGAGGATCCACGCCTTTTCCCCTTCGGTTTTGGGTATATATTGCATGATGTAGTCGATCCGATGAGGACAGAGGATAGTGACGAGACGGCGGAGCTTGTCCCATTCGTCGTCCTGGCAGCATATCCACAGTGTGCTGAGAATGTTGTAATCCTTCTTGGGATACGGAGGTATGGGTGCCATGTTATATACAGGATGTGCAGGGTGAATAGATGGGGTTCAACAGAGAAGTGATAGTGTGTTTCTGAAGGCCATGATGTCGAGGCAGCAGCATTTTATACTGTTCGAGTGGAAAGACAAGGCGACCATCCCAAATCGCAATTGTTGTTGCTCAACAGCGAGCCACATTGTAACAGTACAAGAGTATGCCCGAAATGGTGGCGCGGTGGCCTTAGCAACATTAGACAATGCGGCGTGGGCGCAACGTGTTGGCTTGTCGTCAACAAGTACAACCTATAGCGACACATAAAGGGAAAACAATGACTTTGCGCTCAAAGCGCTATACGATGTACCCAGTTGAGCTATTCGCAAGATAGAGAGGATGTTCTGCTCACCTTGTTGTGTAGTACATAGCACTTTGCTGATACAATAGGAAGTTACGTTGTTAAAAGGCACGAAGAAAACAGTAAACGTACCGGGTCTTGCGACAAGACATTGCGGAGATGTAACAGGACGAACATAAAGAGTGCAAAGCATTGTGTGCCACGACTCAAACATTGCACCTGTGGCCGCTGTGGCCGCCTTGTGTCTCGCATCCACAAAGCATGCTCAAAGCTCTCATTCAAGGTTGTACTCATCGTCCACAGCAGCCAGAAAGTCCACCATCTGCGATAAGAAAGAAACATTACCGGAAACGTCAAACAAAAGGAACGAAACACGCACCAGCTTGTGTCGCTTTTCCGTCATCTGTTTCCCAGCCTCCGTCTTCATTCGCTCGCGGATGTGCACGAGCTTGTCATGAAAATGTTGTATCGCCGAGGCAGGCTGGTGCGCATCACCCTCCGGCGCATGAAGAGCACTGAGGGTTTCGTGAACTATGCTCAGCACCGCCGTAAAAGTAAAACCACTCACTGATTCGTAACGGCGCTATACGCCTCACAGCGCATGACGCCTGCCGCCCACCGTCAGCACGCACCCATCATCGAATACAAAACAACGCACCAAACGCGCCGATCGCATCGAGCCGATCCGCATCCTGCACGCAACGCAGCTCAACACACCCCTCATGCCACGCGCCCCACTTGCCCTCCCGCCTCAGCCTTTTCTCCGTCGTCCAGCTCACATTCTCCACGATCCGCGCGACCTCCCTTGCGTGCCCATCCGCGACGAGATTGACCCCCGGNGNGCGACNCGAAGAAGGGCAGGAAGTACGCGTACGGGTCCGCGCACGCNTCAGGNGACACNTANTTCTTGTCGAGCACGTCATGCAGGAGGGCGGCGAGCTCGACGGTGAGCAGGTCGGGCGAGCTGCAGCGCGGTCTTGCGCACGCGGCGGATTGTCTCGGTGCAGGGTCAGACTCAGCGCGCGACGTATGGCAAGTGCAGCGTGCGCACCGTGGAAGGCGTCGTGCGACGGGTCNTAGCGCGNCATTGTCTCCTCCATGAGCGCCTCCGCCGCTTTGAGGATCTCGCGCTCCGCGGGGGTGGGATAGGACGCCTCGATACCTGCGGTCATCGTGGTCGTTCACGCGAACTGTGGACGCCAGGCGTCGGATTATACTCAGGACAGGGCTACGGGGTTTGGGTCATTTGTCGGTGCCATGGGCGCGTCCGCCATATGGCGCGTTGAAAAGGCGCGCGCTAGACATTGCATGAAATTTGATTGCGCATCTTGGCATCATCGAGATTGGTCGTCAGCAGCACATCGACAAAGCGAAGCAAAACGCGTGAAGGATATCCAGATTGATTAGTGCAGGACAAGGCGGCATCTGCACGCGCGACTAAGCTAGCGGATGAATACGTAGGGATTACAGTATCAGTATCCGGCCGGGTCGGGTGGATGTGGTCACGCAGGCAGATGTATGAGTCTCAGCCTATTCAGCCGGTGGTGAGTGTGGCTGCGGAGGTCTGGACGACGGGGGAGAACGGGTAGAACTAATGTACTATGTATGTATGCAAGTGGTACAGATTTGATCGGTGATGCAGGTCTACGGCGGCGGCGGCGGGGCATGCGAGGGCGGGGTCGGTTAGGGTGGGGCGTTGTACAGAGGAGTGGTGGAAGCCGCGGCGGCATCGAGGTATCATGTTAAAATAACGAGAGCGGTAAGTTATGCGATGTGAAGGTCGAATGATGGGATCTATGAGGGTGAAAATGGAAGAGTCCGAGCAGGGGACGAGCAGGGGCGGGCAAACAGCCTCCCGTGCTGGTGTGATTTTTCAATCGTCCGCCGGCCTGCAGCAGTGTCCTGCTCCCCGGCGGTGCTACCGCCGTGGTGCAAGCGAAGAGAGCATCAGGCCCTGCGCCAACTCCTGCTTCCACGACACGCGGCGGACGGCCTCGGCATAGTCGACCCACTCGCGGGTGCGCTCCTTGCTCTCGAGCCAGTCCTGGTCGAGCCCAGACACGTCGAGCTCGTAGAAGTGGTACGTCGACGACGCGGAGGGGATGGTGGTGACGAAGCGGGTGATAGCGCCACGAACGCCGGCTGGTCGGGGGCGGGGTGGGATGGGGCAGCGCAGGGAGGCACGTCAGGATAGGGTGGGACGGGTAGAGGGACAAAGGATGAGACCTTCTTCGAGGGCTTCTCGAGAGGCTGCGGCCTCCAGCACACCATCCGACGGTTCCCAACCTCCTTTGGGCACTGAACGACGCGGTGACAAATGGGCGAGTGAGCAAGGGTAGGAGGACGGCGGGTGCGGCGGGGTACTCACAAACCCAGTAGTTTGGCCTTTTCCTGCTGGTGATGACGAGAACTTTTCCTGCTGCTCTTGCGATGGGAATCGCGCAGCAGACAACCCGGGGTTGCGAGCGGCCTTTGTTCGCCATCGCGGTTTTGACGTCTCAAGTGTGAGAGGGAGCGGTAGAGGGTGGGCGAAGGTGTTGGGGGCAGAGCAAATGAATAAGTGGGAAGCAGCCAGGCTGTTCAATATGACTGCATGAGCCGAGGGTGGGTGCGGTGCCGGGGCGGACGAAGGGAGACGTAATGTGTGCCCTACGGCTGACGTAGAAGCGAAAGGAGAAGAGAAGATGATCACCAAGGAAATGGAGGGTGCAGTGTTAACGACTTACGATATCAGGAGGATGATTTGAGGGCAGATTGGCGGAGAGGCACGCCAGGGGGTAACAGGCAGACTTGTCCACGAAAGAGGAGGTGGAATGAGCGGGAGGAGGAGGAGGACAAGGAAGGCGGTCGCTGAGAGAAAGATGGAGGAATATAAAAGCAGGGACGACATTCGGGTCGTGTGGCTGCAAAACACGCTCGGAGGTGACGTCGGCGTCCGTTCCAGCCAACGGCGCGTCGACCTTTGCGCACGTTCTTCCGCCCAGCTATCGATTTATTCTTTTCCCCTTTCGCCCGAGCGCGTCAATCAGCCGTTCTCCCGACCGTTCGTAGCCTCTCAGTCTCCGTCCTGGAAGCCCTTCTGGCTCTTCTCTCGACATCGTCTATTTCGCTCCAGCCGAACATATCGCCTGCGTGCTCGAGAGTTCGGCGCTTCACGTTCTCTCACAGATCCGTGCACGGACTCGAATCTATATGTGCCCACTGTCTACCGAGTGCACCCATACAACGTAGCCCAATTCAATAAATATATTCCGCTCTGGTATTAGCTACGTCCATCCCATTTCCCATCACACGACCATCGCACCCTCGTCCTCGGGCCCCTACTCGTTCCATCTGTCGAGGGTAACAGCGTCAGCTAATCTAGCTATATGGATAAAGTGAATAGACGCACGCGACCATGAACATACATGCCACGCCGAACGCCATTGCTCCAAACTGAAGAATGCACCATCAGTCAGGGCCCCACGAGGCGATCTTTCGAGGCACATACCTCGCGAAGGGCCTGCTTGCCGCTTTTGCTCTCCTGCAGAAGCCTGTCACGGCCATCAGTCGTCAATTTCGGATCACGCTTACATGGGCAGCACGTACGTGGGCAGGACCGCCACAGCGCCGATGTACAAAAAACCGCCCGCGACGAAGGGGATGACCTGCACCCGGACGGTCAGCGAACCTGCGCCGAGTGCGAGCTGATTGACAGCGGCCGCACCAGATCTGCGAGCTGGACGCTCGTTCCCAAGATCCCAGATGCGTTCTGCCGGAGCGCGGCAGCGAGGTCCAGTGATTCGTCTTCTCCGTGGGAGGACGCTGATAGATTGTGAATCGCGATGCCCATGAACGTTCTGCGCGCCAGGATCTCGTTGAGGGCGGTGGACACAATACATATGAAGCGTACTCACCCGACCTAATCGAACCACGCAGCCGATGCGCGCAGAAAGAAAACAGTCCAGTGTGAGACGGAGCATCCTTAACCAGAGCGCCGCAAACCCCGACGATTCCAGCGGAGTGCATTCAATTGAAACGTGCATCCAGGAACAAATCGCATCGGGACTGCAGGCATGCAAATAGCGGATTTTGGACTTACAAACGCCCCCACCGCCGTCAGGAACTGCGACTGCATGGCCTGCCGCTTCGTGAATCCGCTACGGATGAGGATACTGTAGTCCGCAATCTCGTGCGGGATCTCATGCGCGAAGCACGCCAGCGTCGTCGTCGCGCCGATGAGCGGGCTCGAATAGAACGATGCCGCCATGCTGCGCGCACCAATCGTGTCAGCACATGGGGGGAACGTGGGGCGGGACCACGTACGCGAGGCCATCGGTGCTGCAGCGCGACGTCAGAATGCAGAACGGGAGTGTCACAGGACGGCGCGGATCTCACATGTTGTGCACAAAATCGCCAAACAGATTGAGATATGCTGAGAGCTTTGAAGGTCCGGCGGCGTGCGCCTCCGTGGGCTCCTCCCGCTTCGCGGGC
>SFCI01000753.1:0-15598 GCA_004681135.1 Hericium alpestre | reverse complement strand
GCCAGATCGTGATGGAGGTGCCCACGGACACGCCGCACTCGGCCACTGCCACTGCGGCGGCGATGGAGTCTGCGAGTGCGGAGCCCACTGCAGCTGCATCGCCAGTTGAAGATGAGCCTGCACCCTCGGCTCGTCCGCTGACGAGGAACCCGCCGCGTCGTCAGTCGAAGAGACACCTACACCGACGCCCGAAGCGGAGCCAGAAGACGCCGAGCACGGACATGTCAAAGACGAGCTCTAATCCCGCAAGCATGTTTCTCCATACCATCTGGGGTGTCATGGGCCGTCCTATACTGTATTCTATCATATCTTGGGCACAGCGAACAAATAAATTAAACTTTTGCTATACTATCGACAGCGACAAGATATAAATGGGAATGCAGTCTACGGTGTCACGACCCGTTCACGAGTGTCCCGTTCGGCATCGCGGGCGTGGTCTCCTCGAGGGTCTTCTTCACGTAGGACTGGATGAACGGCAGCGCGCGCATCATGAGTTTGATCGGCTTCGTCTCATCTGCATTGCGTTCGTATGATATCAGTGAGGATATCTAGCGGGAGGAGTGCTGTGGGCACGGACCTAGAGGCATAACATTGCCATGGCGCTTCAGCGTCCGCCCGTCGCGCATGATCGCATGGTCGCGCGGCACGACCACGAGCGAGTGCTAGTTAGCCCACGTCCGTGAACGTCAGATACCACGCAATAAACAAAAGATAGAGAACACGCACCTGGCGGTACCACGTTACGAGGTCCGTCGCGGCCGTCACCTTCGCAGGGACAACGGGCACCTTTCCGTATCCTACGACCTGCACCACGAGCTTCACGTGCCGCATGACACCTGCCGCTGCATTAAGAAAGAGAGTCAGTATGAAGTATGAAGGTGTAGGCGGGAAGACAAGTGCGGTACTGACGGCGTGAGCCGAGTAACTCCGTCAGTGCTACGACACCCGGGCCATGTCCAGCCAGGATGATGCGTTTCGCCTTTGATAACCTGGACGAGGCCCAATTAACGACAACACAGGAACATCTGAGCAAACACGTACAGAATGTAGTTGTCCCACAGATATGTCATGATCTCCTTCGCGTACTGCTCTGACGAGCGATTGGGATACTGCTGGGTCATGAGGATGACACGCCTTCATCGTCAGCGGAAGCGCGGACACTTACTGGCACCTCTGGAGATCCTGGCTTTGGGAAGAGATTTATGTCTAGGAGCGAGTACCCTTCCATCGTTATCCATTGCACCAACTGTTTCGAGGTATCAACCTAGAGACACATTATCAGTGTGTGAAATATATTATGGCAGGAGGTAACGTACGAGATAGGAATGCTCTTCCCTGACATTGCACGTCAGGCTGTCTGCAATCTCGGCGCGGATGTTGCCACTATGATCCCATGAATAAGCGAATGAGAGCATAGAAAAAGTACATGACTTACAATTCGTGCGCGAACACGACCAGGTTTTCGTTGTCCATGATATCCTTCCTGCAGCCGCATTACGGAACTTAGCAAGGGATCGTTAAACCAAGCATTGTGAGGATGACGTACGTGCACATAATTTGTGACGAGAAACGTTCCTGGTGGTCTTCATGTAACAAAGGAACCTCGAGCATCTCGAACTCTCGATACATGTATTCTTGTCGATGCGCCTTGAGGAGCTCTAAAGGGCCTGTCAGTCGATAATCCTCATTGCCAATAGCTTCAAGCTCATACCGGGTATCGTGAACGTGATCTCGTCGATGTCTAACAACGCCAGCAATTCAGCTTCAATGAGAGAGCCGATGCAGCAAGAACATTGGATTGCGTACCAGCACTAGGCTCGCACGCCTTCGGATCGACGTTCTTCCAGTATTTGCTCTGCTCAACGGCGACCTGCCATACCGTCTCTGTAGCGATCTCGGACGCAACCAGCGGGGCAAGCTCTGGAGGCGCCTGGCCCAGGATCGTGTGTGCTACCGCTAGTGCAGACTTGGATATGGAATCAAGGTTGTAGCCGCCCTACACAGGCCTGTTCAAACCTGGTTTCATGGAGAAAAAATAAAAGAGGACGATAGTCACCTCAAGAGCAACGACCAACTTCCCACCCGCGAGTCCGGAGAGCATGTGCGTCATGTGCGCATATCCGGCGGGGGTAACGTGGCATTCGCCCAGCTCATCGCCTTCCGCAGCATCGAATCCAGCTGAAACTGCCGCGGATGTCAGACAGCGCTCGTGGCAATGTTCGTTGCGGGATGCAGACTCACTGATGACCAGTTCTGGTGCGAACTCCATCGCGATGGGCATCACGATTCGCTGGAACGCGTGGAGATAGTCCGCATCGCCCATGCCCTTGTCAGGCCACGGAATGTTGACGGAACTGAAATAGAACAATGGTGTCCAACGATGGTCGCTTTTGAAACCGATGGGGCACTTACAATCCAGTACCCGGTCCTTCTCCGCATGAGACCATGCTGCCGAAAGGCCCGCCGGGGTAGAAGGCACCGCCTTCGTATCGATGCAGAGACATGTACAGCACAGAAGGATCGTCATTGAACGCTCGCTGCGTGCCGTTGCCTAAAATGGATCACGAGATCGTATCTCATCAAGCAAAGATGCGTCAAGGAGCTTCAGACGCACCATGATGCACGTCCCTACATCAAGATGAAATGAATACAACGGACATATCGAAGATGCGTCAGAAACAACCCACCAGTCCAGAATCAAGACCCTCTTGGTCTTCGTCAGTTGCTGCATGACCTTGACCGCGATCGCGACGTTGTTGAGAAAACAGAAGCCCATAGGTTTGCTTGGCTCGGCGTGATGTCCTGGAGGACGCACAATTGCGAGTGACTTCTGGAGCTCGTTTCGCGCCACGGCCATAACTGCCTCGATAACACCCCCGCTGCTCAAGCGAGCGCAATTTGGTGTCTCGGGGTGGACATATAGAGACGAGTCCTCGTAAAATTGTGCTGACAACGCGATCTGTTCGCTGGTTATTGCTGTGAATGGGCCAGAAAAAGACTACAGTCAGTATCATGTTCGTCTGGATAGGCGTAGTTAAAGAACAGGTAATCAACCAGGTCATGTCCTGTTAACTTTTTCCCTGTTGGCGTAGACTTACATTGGAGCATCAGCAGCGACTGCCATGTTTGTTCACTATGCACGAGCAGGATTTCATCGCGCTTTGCCTTGCGAATCGGAATTAGCTTCATGCGCGAGATGCATCCATGCTGATGCAGCACGTTGTAGATCCGCGAGATGCGCTCGGGTTTCTCCGGGTGCTCGAACGCGGACGAATGCAACATCATCGCGTTGGAATAGACGTAGCCGACTGTGTGCGCGGCCTGACGCAGAGGCACGGAGGACGCGCGCTGCAGGATATCCGCGAGTGGCGGGCGCGGGGGCTCGGAGGACGCGTGCTGGATGGGTACGTCGACGTCCATCGCAGACCCGGATCCAGAGGCCTGATCATCCTGCTGGGGTAGATCCATGCAACTTTTTTTCAAGCGACAAGGAGGTTTTGCAGTCACAGGTATACCAAAGTGTAGTGTTTGAAGTTGAAACTTGAGAGCTTTGAGGCTTTGAAGGAGTTTGAAGGAAAGACGGTCAAGTCCTTTCAAGCTCCGATCACTCTTGACCGTAATTGCCGCATTTGGCGATCAAGGCTTCCTCTACGCCTCCGAGTCCAGGTGCTGCTCCCGAGTCGACATTTCACTAAATTTCGTCCCTACAATCGTTTGCGCACTGGCGTGGACGCCGATAATATATTACGCAGCTACTTCTAGTTGAGAACGTCCAGTCACGCAAGCATCCCGACCTTACATTTCGCAAGAATGATCATTGCATCCGCGAACTAGTTGCGGCTCCGTCTCTTTTCCCTTCATGTTGTTACGTTGGACTGTCCTTCAGCGCAAACTCATCTCTACTTCACGAAGCATAGGTCACACTGCGCGTCGTTCTGGCGAAAGTCCAACGCATGAAGAAATACATGCGGTAAACTTGAAACCATCTTTGGCCCATCAGTAAATGTCATCGCTCTCGATTTCTTTCCTCCACAATGCGGATATTTTTTCAGGCTGATATTTACATTGGTAAGTAACCAATGTGTATCTATAGCCTGCTCCCGCTGCCCTCACTCACCAAAGATGCGACGCCTCACCGTCATGCACATGTCGACGTGTCCTGCTGGCTCCTCCGTTCTAATCCACATGCCTCTCGCTGCCATGTGGAGTCTTGTCTCCACCATAGCCGTGCGCTGGATCGAGTCATCGGATGTCTCCATCAAGAAGACATCACAATCTGACACTAAAATCAGTCGCAACTGGCATGTCAAGGCCAGCGACACGCATTCCAGACGTTCTTCTGCAGCTTCATGTTCGGCATGCCACAGGTCCTATTCGCAGATGTAGTTCTGCTAGAGATAACAGCGGGGAAGCTCAACACCAAGCCGGCCGCGTGTTCAACGCGTGTTCCACTGCAAGCTTCGAAGAGACATCCAAGCTAACGCCGTGTCGCGGAACAGGATCTGGCAAGCGGGGAGGCGGTTGTTCGTAGAGAACGTGGGAGAGCAGTGAAAATGCCTCGATAGAAAATATTGTTAGAATCCATGATGACCGGCTTCTGAGTACCAGCATGGTAGCAGCCTAAGGCTAGGGAAGAGAGGGCCGCAGCGTCCAGAATTTGCTTTCAATTGTCGTGGCTGGATGGTTTCACGGAGATAAGATAAGATAGCACCACTCGTAATTGTCAACGCGTTACGCTGGCGCTTGTTCTGAAACCTCGGCCTGCTCTGTGCCGCGTCACGGCTAAGCGTTCTTCTCTTTCGTCAACCAAGGTTCATTTACCCAGTAGCCTACAGCACATTTGGGGCGGGTATGTATCCGATGCATGCTCATTTCATATCTATGAAATTCACTATTTTATTCTCATCTAGTTCGATCAGCACGGTTTGACAGCAGCTTGGACTTGCCCGGCCGGATACTTGCCAGCTGAACCCGAAATGTCTGGCCCAGACTTAGACGGATGCCAGAAGTACATATCTTGAAATATACTGTTGGCAAGGATGCCTCGGCTCACGACTCCTGAACCTTTAAAACGGTAACTACAATGGATGCCAACCTGCGCTATTGCCGCAAGCTGGCAGGGCCGAACGAGATGTTTCGAACCAACCGAGAGTAGTCACGACAAAGCGTGAAGCTCTCTTTCAAAAATTAGAACAAGCACTCGCTGTCGTGTCCACCATCAAAGCTGAGATCAATGCCCTCTCATCAGTCAATCAACTTCCACCTGAAGTGATCGCTGAGATTTTCTCCATTCTTCGCCACGTGCAACACTGCCCTTCTGCTTCCTCCCTTCTGGGATACCCGAGGAAGGATTTGACACCTCCCTGCGTGAAGAAGCTAGGCTGGATGGTCGTCATGCAGGTCTGCACCAATTGGCATTCCGTGGCGATCAACACCCCTACGCTCTGGAAGTCCGTCGACTGGTCCCTTGGACCTTCTTGGGCAAGACGCATGCTGTCGTACTCGAAGCTGGTTCCTATCTCCATTCGAATGGTCAGCGAAAAGGGTAGCTCCCACAATGAGAACGACCCTGAGCTAATTGCGAGCCATTTATCCCACATCAACAATCTTCTTCTGTCTGTTCAGGATCCTTCCTGGATGGGTACGGTATTGAAATGGGCAGACGCGCCTGCACCATTGTTAGAAAGTCTTGACCTCCGAGTTGAGGAATCATCTTGGAATGTTCGCCGAACACCAAGTAGTGTTTGCAGCACACCAAATGATCTCTTTGGCTGTCACGCTCCGAATCTACATGACGTCCGCCTTCTCGATGTTTTTATCCCATGGACTTCTCCGTTATTCAAAGGCCTCTGCTCATTACACATGTCTCTACCTTACCGGTCTTCTCTCAGGTATCGAGGCTGGGCACCGACATTGACACAATTCCTCGACGCTCTCGACAACATGCCGGATCTGAAGTTCCTCACGGTCAAGGGCACTCTACCAAATTATCTTGACCCTCAGATGCATCTGCTCTCTCATTTGTCAAATAATTGCCAAGCACATCTGCCTCACCTTGTGTCGCTGGAACTTGGAGGCAAAACATTGGGCGTCGCTCTGGCGCTGAGCTGTCTCTCCGTGCCCTTGAAAGCGGACATATCGCTGAACATCATATGCGGCGATGGGCCCATTGAAGATGTACAAGTGCTCCTCAATATTCTTGCTCACCACGTCAATCATAGCGGAACAGAACCCGTCGTTATCAATGACCTACTCATCTCCACTGGCTCTTCCTTGGAAATCAATGCCTATCCCAGCTGTGGCCATGGCTGTATCTCTCTCGAGATCCACGACGTCGTCGCTACGGCCGATCTCTTGCAGAGCTACTTCAAGGCCCTTCCATTCAGGCCGATCTCAGCCATGGAGTGGCACATTGGGGGATCGACCTTGTATACGTGGGAATGGCAACAGATTTTTGGACGACTGGATAGCAGCACTGTTACCATCACCTCCCTCACATTTTCTGGATGCTTTCGCCCGGGCAATTTCTGTACCTTTCTCTGCAGCGCCAGCAATATCCTGCCGGAAGCAGATGCACCATTGCAGCCTGTGAATACAGCTCTCCTTCCGTTGCCTGCTCTCGAAACACTGGAGTTTGAGCGATCCGACTTCACCAGAGAAGCCTGCAGACAGTCTCTCATCAGTGCTATGCAGCTCCGCAAGCAAGTCGGAAAGCCGCTGAAGTGGTTAACATTGGCTGCTTGTTTGATACCCAACGACGATGACGACGAATGGCTGGAGACACTAAAAGGCATGGTGGGAAACTTCGAGGTGGAGGGCACATATAATGATGATTGATAGGTTCATTCCAGTTATCTGCTCGTCCGCGCTCCTGCTCATCCTTATCATCGTTGCTTATTTGTGGCTAGGAACCCTGTTTTTGATGATTAGATGCACGTTTGCTTTCCATACCTACTCTTAGGAGCCCTCCGCCTGCTCATACCCATACAAATTTTGGATCAATATCTCGCCCATCTTCAACACCTATGAGCATCATCTCTGCTCGTTCTTGTGTATCATTGGACTATAGGTCTATATAGTCAATGACGTAGCTTCGTTCTCGATTCCGTCGGCTGGAAGACACTGTCGTTTGCAGATTTATAATCTTCGGTTCCATCGGAACATCGAAAGTAAGTGGGATGCTCAAAACGATATAAGAGACGTCCAAGACCTGTCTTTTGGCATGTGATGTGCCAGTGCAGGGCCAGAATGTTTTGCCTTTTGCTCCAGCTTACTGCGGCTGGTTTTGTCTAGTTTATCAAGCTGCGTAGGCGATGTCTACTTACTGGAAGGCGATGCAATACTTGTGGGTCAACTGTCGACATTGGGCACCATCCAGTACTCGGGATGAATTTGTCGACGTACTGAAGCTGGTAAGGATAATACTGGAACTGAATAGAGAGTGTCTTGCGCAAAACATTGCCACACGTCGCCTTGATGCGTCCTCGATATGGGCTGTGCCGGCCTATCTGGAGATCTGATGAAAGATGGGCCGGTGAACTGGAGGACCAGTAGCAAGGACATACCAGTGATGCATTGATGTTCTGCATGTCCTTGCAGGTCCTTGCTCTCACATGGTATAGGCATTGCCATCTTCCAAAGCTCGAGTCAAGATCACAGCCTCGCATGTGCTCCTTCTGCATCAATGCACATTGCGGAACATGTCAATGATGTGTGCTGTCATCTACATAGCTCTTTCCGCAGTGTAATACCCCATACCATGCCTGAGGAGGTAATCCGAGTGGGTTGAAGGTGGACCATACACTGATACAGACACCCATTGTTCGGTGATACAGTATATTTATAGAGTTGGAGAAGCTGAAGAGAGTGACTAGTACTAGTCGATTGGCTATCCACAGCTAGTGACATAGGAATGCATTGACAACGAGTGCTAGTGAGCACTTGTGCTTAGCAGGCTGCTAATTCGAATGCTAGTTAGGCGCAGATGGGCGCTTAGCACTTCCGAACGGCTTGTCAATGTCTCCTCCCCTCGCACCATTCTCCGATACTTAGTTGTTGGGTAACTGTAGTACTTGTTTCGCTATGAGCCAACTTTGTGATGCCTTTGTGCCTCATCTTTATGACATTGCTCATGTGCGAGAGCGCATAGGAGCGCATGTGGCCTCCGTTTTGTCCCAGCTCGTGCATCGGTGCTTCAAGTCAGTGCTCTCAGCGGCAGCGTTCAACAGCGTGGCCTCAATGAATGGTGAGGCTTGTTTTCCGTCTTGCTTTGCCTTCTTTTTGTTTAGACCATAGTCATCAGACAATTGAAGACTGAGCACATGCTTCCACGCTTTCCTGTGCGTCAGTATGCATCCCTCCGATATCAATCAATCAAGTCTCTGCTACCATCTCGCTTGATGGGAGAGAGCCACTTCCAGTACCTCCTTCACCCGATGTGCAGCCAGTGCTTTGATGAGGAGCTGTCATTCAATCACCACGATGTCAATTTGCTATGCCCTCCTGGATTCTCGTACTCCTTTCTCATACAGAGTGCAAACACCAACACCGCCAGTCAATGATATAAACTTCGCATTGCTCATTGGTAAGGTGTGGCCAGCAAATGTACCAGCATGGCCGTCCATCCAATTAATCCCATCTCTATCCTTCAATCTGCTTACGGTGGTGCCTTGGTCGGGTTCACTGTAACGACCGCGTACGCCCCAATTTATGCTCCCTTTTAGCTATGTTTGCTCATGCATCCTAGATTGTATGGTATGGGCGTTGCCCAGGCCTTCTTCTACTGGCGCCTCTATCCGGAGGATCGATCTATGTTCAGAGTTGTGGTCGCTGCGCTTTTGTAAGTCTAGCTGGTGTGGTCCTCCTCCTCGCCGTGGCTGATCCTGTCGACAGTGTTTTGAGCACACTATCGATCATATTCATATCCCATGCGATCTATAATTTTGCGATTCTCAACCTAGGAAATATTGTTCAGGATTTGATGATTCCCTGGTGCGTACTTCTGACTTGACCTTCTGGTGCACATCACATGACTCATGAATGTAACTGTAGGAGTACAGCGGTGCGCGTTTACCTTGATGCCCAAGTTATATTTGAAGACTGATTGTATTCCCAGGCGGTACTGCTCACTATCGTAAGCTAGACCTGCAAATTGATTGAGAGCTTCCTGCTCAAGCGTCTATACCCAGGACATGATAACTGTGCTTTCGGAATGGTACGTCGTCGCTTTTTACAGATCCTTCCCGCTCGACTTACCTGTCTGTCCGCAGCTGCTATATTCATCAGATTTGGAAAGGTAGTTCAATCACTAATCCGCTTAAAGGCTCAATGTCTGATTGCTACCTCGATACCTCGTCTCCAGTTTCTCGGAAGAAGTTACTCGTAGGATTCATCGTGAGTTGCCACCGAGTAATGTGTCCTCGACATCGATGCTGACTTGTCGCTCTGATGCAGTCAATCCTAGTGACAACGAGCTTCGGTAAGCTTGCAGCTGTTTGCGAAGCCACCCTTCATGTTATGGAGGCTATATGAAGTTTGAGTTTGACCTTTGGAACATAGCCATCTACCTTCAAGTATTCGTGAAAATGTGAGGTGCCGAAGCACATACACATGTCCTTGGGGCTGACTTATACTATAGATTCCGCACGAGAAGTCTCGTGGTGTTCCCGTACAGCGGTGTTCGGGTGCGCACCGCGCTGTCCTTCGTCGTTAACTCTTTGTTTCTGACGATTTATGCCCAGACGACGGCCAGTTGGTCCTGTGGAATCTCTGCTGTCGCGGATATCATGATTGCGGCCAGTCTATTCTACTTCCTCAAGGGGCGTGAAGGGAACTTTCGCTCGTAAGTGCCCTGATTATAGCATTGAGTCACAAGTTTTACTGACCTTCGAGCCATTCACAGAACGGGGCAGCTTATACGGTCCCTCGTTCTGCATGCCATAGCGAGAGGAGCACTCGCAGCGTGAGCCATCCACAGTGTGACGTTGCGCTGAACTTCATTAAACGATGCTCATGCCGGCAGCATCACACAGCTCATTATTCTCGTCCTTGTACGTCTTTCGCTCAATGCAAATGCATCTCACGCCACTTTATATTGATCTTCAGCTCCAATGCATGTCTAACCCCTTCGCCTCATATTGGCTGCCCTTCTTCCTCATCTCAGGAAATTGTACGCTCGCTACCTTTCATCCCGCTTTAGACATCCCTGATATATGAGCGACTGAATGTAGTGCACGTCAATTCTGTTCTCACAATGTGGGTCTTCATTTCATGTGCATGTCTGAATACATGATGCTAAGCTTGTTCCCCAGGTTGAATATCAGAAAATCCCTATCTCGGCCCCTCCTCGTGATCAGCAATCCAACACCTCCCCCCGCATTGGCAAAACATTCGCAAGCACTTTCTCCACGCGTAAGCGCCATCTGCCATGGTGGAGATATCCTGCGAACCGCTGATGCACCACAGTTGCAGACCGAGACCGAGACGTCCGAGACGAGTCGCGATACGCTTCAGCTGGAAAAGGTGGGGTCCATCACCTCTTTCTCTAGGAACGCGCAGACCACTATACCTGTGCATTGTTGAGATCGGGGCAAACGCCCGTTCGACCAAAGCACGCTAAGTGCGATTTTCATCTTATCTCTTCCTTTATCTATAGATTAGATGTTTCGGGCCTGGAGCCCAGATCGATTACGTACACTACTGTACAGTTGGATTCAGCCCCTCGCGCCGTTGATGTAGGCGCGAGTTTGCGGGATGTTTACCTCAGTGAATTCTTCCATCACTGAGGTACGCGATCTACGCTTCTTTCATTGATTATTATTATTAATGTACTTACTCCACGGGCAGTCCTGACTGCTCGGTATCGTTTTAGGTACATAATCAATGGAGTGAATTCTTCCATCACTGAGTCCTGACTGCTCGGTATCGTTTTAGATACCTCCCGTACCCCCTGGTTCTTCTAAGATGCATTTTGTAAGTTCTGCTTCGCTGGGTCTCGACGTCCCGCGGCTGAACTTCTTCTCCATTATCAAGGTGACGCCTCCTCCGTTGGCTCATGGCGCATAGTGCTCCACGGTCCTCGTATTTATATCTGTCACAGCGTGCAATTTCTCGCTAAGTTATTTGCAATCTTTGCGAAAGAGTTTTCACAAAGTCTCCTGGAACAAGATGACGGTACCGGCAGGCTGATTTGATATTTGTACGAAGCGAAGATGTCGCCGAGAGCTGCATGTTTGGTATTCAGAGCCTTGAAATAGCTACGACGACTGCACGTATTTGCATATGGGAATCGGGCAGCACGTCGGAAATTTATGGCTTGAGGTGAGCGGTTTTGAAGTGTGTGGGCGCTTGATTCCCAGTGCCCACTGGATGATGTGCTCGATAAGGCGGACTGCTTTGCGACGCCACAAGTGGAGAGGGAGAGGATTGCTCTTGGGGATGGAGCAATGGTCTAAAGATCGCGTTTCTTGAACACAGTGCACTTTTCTTGGATGCATTCATTTCTTGGGGTTCTAATGTCTTTGCCTCCTGATTTCGTGTGTACCAGCTTACCCGTAATATTTTTTTTTCGTGAAAAGCTGCTTCGTGAATTTGTGGATGATCTATCTACTATCTTCTTGGCCTTGATCAACATGGATCGTTGTATCCCGAGTTCCTATGTGTCACGCTTTACAGCAGCTCCAGAAATGAATCAGTTGCATTCATGCGCACTGTCCGTACCATTACTACACATAATTTACCTCTCCTCTACCATTTCGCGCTCACGCAGCCGCGCGACGACGCACTGGCGGCCGCGCCCGTTTGCGCTTCTTCCCCTCCGCAAACGCATTCGCGGTTTTGAGATCGCGGCCGAGCGGGTCTTCTTTCTTCACCTGATAGATGCGCACAATCCAGTTCTCCGACGTGAACGCCTCCTCTGCATACACGAGTTAGACCACCGTCGAAGTGGAGACAAGCAAAGTACATACCGAGATAATCCAGCTTCGGCCCAACCTTCGGCATCTGCTGCCCACGCACGCGGTCCACCGCCTGCGCGCCGGTAAACAGCTCCGCATAGCGGTAGTACGACATCTTGTACATCAGGCTGTTGCGCATCGCGGGCGACGCCTGCTCGTCGACGCGGTAGTCGCCGCTCGGCGTGAAGTACGCGGGCTCCTGGATCTCGTCGGGCCACACGCCCTGCGCGATGCGCACCATCCACAAGAACTTGTTGATGTCGTCGCCCGAGTAGCCGATGAGCCCGCCGAAGATGACGAGCACGTAGTCGACGTCGTGCTTGCGCAGGATCGGGTAGGCCACCTCTTCGGGCGAGGACATCGCTTTGCCGACGGTCGCGATGTGCGCTGCGGACGGGTTATTAGCATGTATGCATGCAGAAGGATAGAAGGGGAAGTACGTACTGTTGTTCCAGGTGTTGTTATCCACGAGCGTCGTCCGGTCAGCCATACCAGCGATCTGGTACCCATAGTCCCACCAGCTCATCACGACCGCGTCCTCAGGCGTGTTCTGCCTTAACCAGTAGTACGCCTCCCGGAAATCGTCAATGAGATTCAGCCCGTTCTCGTTGTGCGACGCGAGGACGACCGACGGCGACGAGTACGCAGTCGATGTGACCCACGTGGAGTGTAGCACGAAGAAGAACAGCAAGCCGAGCGCGTTGAAGATCACCGCGAAGCGGGTGTCAAGCCCAAAGATGCCGCGCTGCTTCTTGCCCTTCGACGGCGCGGACACGGTCCGAGCGAGGAGTTCGGAGACAGACGCGGTCGAGGTGGACGGTGCCGCAGCCTTCTCCTTCTTCGCCTTCTTGTTCGAGTCTTCAGTGCCAGCAGCAACCTTGTCGATGGTCTCGGGCTCCAAGGGGTCAATGTACGTGTCAAAAAGGGTCGAGAGCGCGATAGCGGCGGCGACACAGACGACGGGCGTAAGCGTGAGCATGAGACGGACCATAACGCCGGCGAAGTAGCTGGCGACGAAGGCGTAGATGATGACGAACACGTGTTCGTCGCGCAACTCACGGAAGCAGAGCACAACGCCCGCGGGGAACAGGAAGATGAGGGAGTGCAGATCCATGAAGAAGGATGGCCAGGCTGTCGGCTGGTGCTCCGAGACAGAGGCGATAATCGGGATGTATCTATCGCAGAGCATGAACGTTAGCATTTGAAGTCAGTGCGGATAAATAGAAGGAACTGACTTCTTGGCATAGCCGGTATCCCAGAGGGAGTAGAATCGCCCGGTCCAGGGTGCAATCCATCCCTTGTAGGTGAGGCCGACGATGGCGAGCGCGCCAATAACACCTGACGCGATGGCCGACACGAACAACAAGTCCTGGAACTGCTTCGACGATACATGCGAGCGGATGAGCTGCACGAATGCGACGATTTGGAGAAGGCCAAAGACACCTAACGCCGAGCAGTGACATTAGGTAAGATCAATTAAGCATAATCGGTTGAAGGCGTACCAAGAGCACCCATGTGCTCGCTGGTGCGCACGGGCTGGAAGCCGACGAAGGGGACTTGCATACTCGCGAGCGTACCGATGGCGTACCACGACGAGTACGCAACATACAGCCTGTTGGTGTAACGGCCCATCAACATGAGCGTCAGTGCATGCAGCGGGATCATATTCGTGATGAACGCGTAGCCACCTAACGAATCGCGTTAACTGAATTTCTTTCCGATGCAATGGTCACAAGAAACCTACCCCAGGCGGCGACCATATAGAAGTAGAATAGCGCAGCCAGCGTACCGAAGAGCGCACTGCCTTGCTTAAGCGCTTTGATCCAAAGGTAGAACGTGAACATGAGCAGGAAGATCGCAATCGCCTCGTTGTCGTATGAGCCGGCGACGGAGCGCGAGATGTAGCCTGGTACAATGCCAATGAAGGCTGCGGCTAACAATCCGGCGCTCTCATCCTTCAGCTCCTTAGTGAACCTGTGAGAATTCTGTTATTTAGCTTTGATGTAACAAAAGGGCACAAGAGAAAGGCGTACATGTAGGTCGCCCAGGCGGTGAATGCAGAGAATCCAGGGGCCAGAAGCACACAGATATTGCGAATGTCAACAGGCAGATGCAGTTTATGCAGGACGTTGTAAATGACACCGCTCGTGACCATCAAGCCAGGATAGATCGTCCCACCGACAACACGACCAAGGGGGTACCATGCTGTAGGGTCAAACCAATTCCAGAATTCCTACAGCGGCGTTAATTCGACCGCAGAGAACGAGTGCGATAGGACATACGTAGAAGCCTTGCGAGGCAAGTACTTTTGTTGCACGGCTTATGACGTCTTGTGAGATGAATTCAAGTCCAAACTGAGATAGCACGTACTAGTTAAACCATGGGTCGCTGCGCGAAACGCATCAATGTGAATACTGAGTTATAACAAGTCGAGCTCGTCCTCACAATTCGTGGATGATACTCTCAAAGTTGATGACAGCAAACAATCGCGATGCAATTGCAGCACCCGAAATGAGAGCAAGCGCGACGATGCGGAGCAGAGATGCGGTATTCGTGACTGTCGTGGGGGACAGGTTGGGGAGCGGGTAAGCCAAAGGCATGGCCGCTAGATGTTTTTGCGTTTGCCTCAGATGGCCTTGCAATCCCGGGACGACACGTTAACGATAGACACGGGTGGTAAGGTCGACAAGGCCAGCGTTGAGGAGGAGGAGGACACGAAGCTGGGCGTCGCGCTGAGCTGGCTTGACGCTGTAGACGTGTCGCGGGAAGCTGCACGTGCTCCTTCTATTCTTAGCACCGTGACCCTATGTTCAGTCGCGTCTGCAGCTTTGCTTTCGTCCTTCAGTAACACGGTAAGCGACTCAAGTTTTTCGTTAAATTATCCTCGATAAATCGAAGTACTGGTAGCTGGATTGAATGTCCACGACATTTACAGATTTTCTGGTCATTGAGGTGGCCCTTACTCCAGATTCTGTGTTGTACTGATTCCTAAAAATTCACCCGCAGGCACGAATGGGGATTACTTTCCGCTCAGATCGCATACTATCTCCTTCGAATAACCCCCCAACAAGTCACAGTCGTGCAGAAGAAGTTGTCCAGACAATGCAATGCTGCCGTACGCGGTTTCGATCACCTCGAGCAGGGCTGCGGATCGCGGGGGACTTCGCGGAAGACCAGCCCGCGTACTTACGTGCACTGTTATGCCCATGCCGCGTCTCCGAGGGTTTGAGCACGTCAGGCAACTTCCATTCAATCTGCTGCCTATGATCTCTCCATATGTCATCATCGGAGAGACCAGTCCCAAACCTTCGAGCCCAGGGCTACTCTGAGACACGGCAAAACAACTTCCTGGACAGGATGCCTTGAGCTTTCTGACAATCTATCATCTGGCATATGCAGCTGCTGTGCATGGCTGGCCATGACTCTAGCTTCTTTTTTGCCAGATGGCGCTCGAGACATTTCTTTGATCCGTTGAATCGCTTCTCTGTACTATCCGACCCCTGTGAGCCATCGTATCCATCGTCTTTGCGCATGTCCGCTATCACGCCCAATCATCAGACACCGTCCATTATGCTCCAAGCCAAGATTATCACGGCCCCGATCAAGAAACAAATCGACGCTGAGGCACTCCTCGATAGTGGTGA
>SFCI01000752.1:0-15629 GCA_004681135.1 Hericium alpestre | reverse complement strand
GGGGCAGCATTATTCAGGAGCATGGAGAGATCAGTGGCGCGCCTTGGGAGGGCTGAGCTGTCACGGTGGGACATGGAGGGTGGGAGGGGCGGGGAAGTGGTGAGTGGGGAGTTGAGTACGGCATCTCGAACTGGATCAAAAGCAGGCATCGCAACATCAATCGGTTGCACGATGAAACAGTCCCTGCTCGCCTTCCGGGCAAGTAAAATGTAATCGTCGTGGTCGGAAAAAGAGACAACGCGCGCCGTTCATTCAACGTCCATTCCGGGTAACCCCTCATCGATTGGCGCGTCGCCACTCATTCTACTTTACAAAACGAACACCTCGTATTACGAGCTACAACAAAACTATTAATCACACAGGATAGACTCCGAAACCCAACAGAGATGCATCAGAACAAACAGACGAGACATGCCGGATGGGAATTTTCGGGCGCGAGACATGTTGCCGGTCAAGCCCCAGACGCAGCGGGGCCTACAGCAGGCACAGAAGACAGCTCATTCAGGTTGCCGGCCAGACTCGGAGCCCCCTCGCTCGTCGAGTAAGACAGCTCGGGCATCAGATAGGGCCTGATCGACACAGGAGATGCCAGCTCAAGATTCCCGAAAGCGTCAGACACGTTGGCCTCAAAGAAGTGCGCCGTCGACGGAGCGCGGGACGAAGGAAGGACACCAGAAGAACCAGATGGAGAAGGCGACGTGGAGTTCGAGTAGGACAGGCGTCTCGGAAGACGGAGCGCAAGACGAGAGGCGCAGTACGGAACAGGGCGCTGAGCGCTGTCATACCAATGGGCAGAGAGCGGTCCAGTGGGCATGTTGAGAGCTTGGTGTTGTTGATGGACAGATGCGCGAGGTGACGGCGGGAGAGAAAAGTAGTTCGGGGCGGAAAAAGAGGCCTGCATGGCACCGTGTGTAGATTCAGGTCCGAAGGCCACGGGAGACATAAGAGACGAAGAGTGAAAATCATACTGGGCCAAGGGAGAAATGTTCCTGTCAACCGGAAGCAATGACCGGTCGCGCCTGTGCCCTTGATGGCTGGATGCCTTGCGGTCTGCCGCGCGAGCCATCTCCGGAGGCTGATCAGGCGTATGTAGAATCTGTTCCATGGGCGTGATAGGCGGAGCCTTGCGCTCTTCGCTGGTATCGTAAAACATGAACCTTTCTGCAGAGTAGAGAGAGTGTGGAGATTCTGTAGGAGGCTGGAAGAGACTGTATTGAGGCGCGAGAGGAGGTAGACCATGAAACCCAGGAGGAGCCGAAGGAAGGGAAACCTGGCAGTGCAGAACAGGCATGTTCGACGCCAGACGCCGGCGTGACATGGAGGGCGCCTCCCAGCTGGAGGAACGAAACAAGCCGTCGCCAATACGATGGGAGCTGTTCTGGTCCGGCATGAGATCGGCGCTACCCATCGGACCGAAGAGATTCAATTCTTCGGAGGCATGAGTCAAGCCGCGGGAGATGTACGGCTTCCGTTCCATGTCCTCATTGAATGGTGCCAGCGATATCGGCGGAAGCGCTTCGAATTTGACGAGCGCAGGGTCAAAGTCGTCCGCATGTTGGAGCACAATCCCCTTCATATCGAACGTTTCTACGGCAGGGTTAATTTATGAAAATCATTTATCGACGGAATATGCCGCCGCCTACCTTGAGTCGGCGTCGGGTCCCGGTCCCTCCCAAAATCAATGATGAGACCAAGGCTTTCTCTTTTAGGTTTGGAGGGCTCGCGGAGGACCTGTAGCAGCTCCATCACTACAGGGCCGAACAAGAAAACCGTCGCATCAGTGAACCAAGGCACGCCGTAATAAGATTAATTTACTCTTCGGGTCATTCTTGTGGATGCGCCGGAGCCGCTGCAGGCGGCTCGCAATCTGCTTGCGCGTCCGCATCTTGCCCGTTTTCTCCTTGATGTAGTGCTGGATCAGCTGGCACCGGCCGAGGCTTGCGACCTTGTTCGGCGCGGCGGCGTCAGGCCCGTANGGGTACCGCACGCGCTGTTTNCCCATCGGCGGGTGCACCGCCAGGGCTGTCGCCANACGTAAGGGTCAATATTCNTCTCNTGTATACGAAGGACNTNAAAGAAAGGGNGCTGTACCTTCGATAAGAGCGGNGTGCAACTCCTCGCTCCATATTGCCTCGTCGGTATCGGGCAGGTACCTAACTGTCGTGTTGCCTTTCCTCATGCCATGGTTCATGCCCGCCCTGAAGCCCGCCGGGTTGCGTGGTGATATCGCTGAGCGAGGCATGCTTTTTGTATCGGTGTCGTCGCGGGCGTGCTGGAATCCGAGTTGCCTTGTGTTGGTGGATGAAGACAGTGGAAGTCGTGACGCTCTCGCGTCTTTAAAGATGTGAGCGTGACGTGACGTCAGTAGCTAGTCAGGTGAGCGCGTTCAGGAACCCGGGGACGCGTCGCGACTTGNCACTCCTCTTCTTCTCGACCACGACGGCAGAGACATCTTGACATCGCTGCTGCGCACACGGCAAGATGGCGAAGTCCGTTGCTGGGATACAGGACCTGCTCACGAAGCTCAAGAAGGACGCTGGACCATGGAACAAGGACACGCACGAGATCGTCGAGAAGATTACGGCGGCGCTGGGCAAGCTGGTGAGCCGCAGATGCAGCGTCGTATGTCACCACAACTCCCTCATCACATGGTTTTACAGATGCCCATGTCGATGCCTCCCGAAAGTGTGACGAACCAAGTCGTGCAACTTCTTCGGCATCTTATGTCGAAGCTATACGATCCGTTCACGACTGTCTCTCTCCAGCTCGCTGTTGCGACATTCGGTTTCATCACCAATGAGAAAATCGTACATGCCATCAAGGACAAGTCGCTCAAGAAAAGAATGCAATGGGAGACGATCGCCGAGGCCGTCTTGGATGGTGTTCTGGTACGTCCACCCGTTTCTATCACTGAATACTTATAGACTGCAGTGCAGGACTACCTAGATCTCGTAGACCAAAAGGAGGAAGCAGGCTGTATGCGTCCTTTTTGATATTTATCTCGCAACATGAACTCATCATGCCGAGGCAGTATCAACCAAAGCGAAAGAAGCTGTCAGCCAGGCATTCTATACTACCATTTGCTCGATCTTCTTTCCTTCCGACTCTGCCGTGCCCTCTCAATCGTTCAGCGTCAAGCTGAGAGCCCTTGTATGTGTTTGTGACGCATATATGCGCCGACTCTGACTGTTTCATATCAGGCATACTCTATCCTTTTCTCGACTTGCGATGGTATTCCCAAGAATATAGAGAAACTCAGGAATTCGAAGGTGCTTGGAAGGTGGGTCCAACTAGCTGCACGTCTTTTCCAGGACTGACGCGTCGCCTTGATGCTAGTGAGAGGTTGGGACGTGTCATCGCGAAAACCAAAGGTAGCGTTCCCCCCTGGATGAGCGTTCGCGCTGTTGACGCAGGACACAGACTATGTCGCTCTCGAACAGCTTCTGGACCTGCTCGCCCGTCTCATTCCTCCTACGAACAACACAGCAAAAGGACGTGCGTCCCGGAAGCTTTTCATCGAAGAAGTGTTTATAAATGGTGGAAGCGATGCCATTCCCGGAGACGACATAGTCAAATTGCTTGAGTTTATCAACTCATCGGAGTGGGAAGAAACATCAGCGAAGATCGTGGATATCCTTGGGCGCGATATATCCTTGTGAGTTACTATGAGCACGTCTCTCTTCACGTTGCGCTGACTATACTCCCCAGCCCTCAACCATTCAAAGTCAAAGCGATCGAGATATCCGATACAACGTTCAAGCTACGCGCGTCAGACCGATTCTACGTAGATAGGAATTATTTTCTTGTTAACAACTGGAATGAGGTAAGCCTTCCACAGTAACATCAGGCATGTTGCGTCCATACATTGAATGATGCACACAGTACGAAGAAGAGGAGGCCATTAAAATCCAATACAGCAGCCTCCGTCAAGTTAAAGTGAACGACACGGGCGCTGTTCAAATAATGACATCGTCACCTGCCACCATTGGCGATAAAGATATGGCCAGGCTGACGGATGATCAGCCCGTCCTCATCAATTTCATTGTAGGCAGGACAGACTTCGAACGATTCGTGTCGGCAGTTGGTGCCCGTGGTCTGGTTCGTAATTCATCTCACAACGTCGGGAATAGTGAAAATTAACTGCATGATTCTAGGGGAGGCTAGTGCAGAAAAACGGCCGTACAATTAAGAATTCGACTGCTCGCATTTCTACGATTCCCGGGCAGCTGGCCTTCAGCGAGGAAGATAAGACATTGAGCCAACCGCTGTCGTTCGTGGTATGTGCCCTGCGTTTCAGGTATGGCTGGTTGCGGTTCTGACCAGGCCGTCTGCGTCACAGGAGAAGGTCAAGGTTGTGAAGACCAGAGGTACGAGTCGCTTTACAATCTTTGGTCTTCTCTTTCTCTTCCGCGCTGCACGCTTTTTCTACCTTCTCTATTTTCGCTCATACGCATCCCTCCAGGCGAGATCAGCGAACGCAGCGATGATAATGCTACCTTTCCGAATCCTCTTGATGGTGGTGCGCATGACGAGTCCCCTTTGCCGGACACAGGACTCAGCACCACCGCCGACGGTGGTCGAACCTCCCGTACAGCCGCCCCCGCCGGCCGGGCCCGCGGCAAAACTCACGACCCTAGTCGAAATGGCCGTGCTGATCCTGCAGTCGCCCATGACGGGTTACCGGACATATCAGCGTCTCGCACAGGACATGCGCCCGAGCCTGCGCAACACAATCCCGCCGCTCTTCCTCCTGTTCGCGCTCGCCCTGCTCCTCGCCCTGCTGGCCGTGCTGCTCGTGCTGCTCCTCCTGATCCTGTCCGCGCTGGTCCTGATGGTCTGCCTTCTAGTCCCCCCTGGGACGCTCCCAACGCTCGCACTCGCAGCCAAAAAATGCACGACGCTGTGTTTGGCACCGATGACGAGGAGCTATCTGACGTTTCAGATCGCGAGCTGGAGGGCCGCCCTCGTAGCCCGGCTGTATTCTGGACTGTATCCGCGGACACTGAGCACGCCGTCTCCACGCACGCACGTATCTATATATCATTGAATCTTCACTGTAGCTACACTCTATCTCTTCTATCTCGTCTGTCTGCCCTGTCTCCGCGGCCGCGCGTTGTGGCCGCCTGTGTTTATTACCGTGGTTCGCGGGTGTTGTTTAATTGGTTTTTAGTCGGACGCGCATGGGTTTGTCTTTCGCCTTTGTCAGGTCCTGGCGTGGTCGGTCGCATACCTCGCACGTCGCCGTGGAATAGTGTATAATATAAATGAATGGCTGCTTGTCGTGATCAACGCTGAGAGTGCGATCTTCTACTGAGATCGGGCGTCGCTGCGGAGATCGACGCGTTATCTCTTGCTCAGGGCATGGCTGCTGTGGTGGACCTATGGGTGCACGTCACGATGCTGGCCGGCGGAACACGGTCGAGTGGTGCTGCTGTCCGGGCGGATCAGAACAGTCTGCCATTGATAGACCTGGAGGTTGTAAGTTACCAGACGCGCGTCGTGGGCAGGCCGGGTCGTAGGCGCGCAGACAGTGCAAATGGTCTTGCGCTCCTGCAGTAAGCACGACATGCAGCCTGGCACGCGCCGCTGCACACTTCGTCTCCGTAACATAAGAAGCGGCTGCACCACGCAGCCGTCTGGGAACGCGTGCCTTGCCTTCGACGCTAATACCACCCGCGCTCGGGCTCGCGCTAGCACCGGTAGGACAGCGGAGCGATGGAGCGGTATCGATGCCCGCGGGGCTTTCCGTGCTCAGGCTGAGGCGCCGCGATGTACAGGGTGCGGAGTACGGGGTGGAAGGCAAGGCAAGGCGCGGAGCCGGGTGTGCGCGCCGAGATGCGGTGCAGTGGGCTGCGGGGATCGCGCTGGGATGCAGACGCGGAGGCACGCCTATGGAGCGACGGTTTGAGCAGGCGTACGCGGTGGTCGGACGGCACATCTCCCGTATGGAAGTCTTGCTGGGCTCGTGGGCGGAGCCGCTGCGTGCTCGCCCGAGGGGTCTGGCGCTGGGCACTGGGCCNCCNGCAGTGCAGTCAGCGCTGGGGAGCTCGTAGGCAGAGTTGGACATCTGGAGATAACTGAGATGCCTGCGTTCGTGACCCACCTGCAAGATTCAGGAACATTTCTGCGGGGCGTTTTGCGAGCAGAGACTGAACGCACCGTCGGAAGTTGAGCTTAGGCTTGAAGTTCGTAGCCAGATGGCATCGCGGTGGCCGGCCTGCCGTTCCGTGAAACACTGGACACGTGGTATTGCTAGGATTCAACGCCGCTGCCAAACGCCGGCTAAATTTCAGATTCGAAGATTGCATGCTTCGCAAGCAGCCATGCAGAGGGCTGTTGACCGGTGGACAGACACCGGTTACCTTGCAAGAGGTTAGGACGGGCGAATCTCATACCGGTGAATTAGCGACATTTTTGAGACACCGTGACTTGCGGGACACCTATGTACATTGAACTGAACGAGGAGGTGGATTATATGGATCTATCACCGGTAGCATGTAAAGTTCGCGGCTTCCATGAAGCGACGATCTTCGGAATCGAGATTTGCGGTGCACGGTTGAGTGGTTGCAAGAAGCAGCGTTGCCATGGTCTTCTGGGTTGCGAAGCGAGAAGCGGCTGAGCCAGAGCCTCGAGACGATCGCTGGATCTGCGAAGCACACGCTGGGGTCCGACGCGAACGCAGTTCTGTAGACATCCGATTTTGCTCTGGACTTGCGCCCGATACAACGTTGAGCGACATGCAAAGCTAAAGTGAAGTAACCGCATCGTGATACCCTAGTGAAAAACATCGATAGATAGAAAAGCGCTACAGTGGAACATATATTGTGATGACTGTCATGGAATACACCTTCTGGATATAAATTATGTAGAGATCGACCCGAAAGACGCACAAGCATACAAATGAAGACACTGACAAGGCAAAGTCTAAACCACGATTTCGTCCACCTTCGAACGGTGTATGCAGAATCCCTGCATGAAATTAAATCAGTAAACATAACTCGAAAATCATTAGAGCGCGACGCACAGGCACAACCCACTCCTTGCAACTGCAGCACACGCCCGCCCAATCATAATTCCCCAGCTTCGCACCGCATTTCTTGTTCGGACATATGATCTTGCCCGCAAGGTCCCCCTTCTCGAGGAAGAACTCCATCCACCCCATCTACAAGCGATCAGTCTCTCTCCGGGCATCAGCAATTAGACTCCACGTACCGGCTCGACAAAATAGCCAGAGCACTTCGGGTTCATGAGGATCGGCGGGCTGAGGCTCGCCTTATCCCGCGCAGGTTGCACGAGCGGCGACGACGCTCGTCTGTGTACTGAGATAGGACTGAATCGTTATGCAAGTGGGTCGCGCATCCGCCGGGTACATGCATGAGCGGCCCCGGACCTTCTCCAAGCCCGTCGAGCCCACCGCCCCCCAATCCTCGCTGTTCTCCGGCGCCCACGGCGCGCCTTCGAAGCCGACGATTTCCTGCCACGTCGGCCAGGTCCAGCACTCTTCGTTCGCGTCGACCGACAAGTTCAGAAGAGTGGAGCCGTAGGTTTGGTGGTCCTGCACCGGTCGATCAGTCACTCCCCGTGTCTTAGACAATGAAACAGAATTCCCTTTAACGGTGCAATTGTTGTTGTTGTTGTTGTTGATGCTGCTGATGCTGCTGATGCTGCTGATGCTGCTAGTGCTGCTGGTGCTGCTGGGAACGGGCGAAAGTAGCTACCATCGCTCGCACGACGTGCTGCACAACGAGCGTCCCCGCCGCTCGCGCGTGTCTTCGCCTCCGGTATCGTGCATGACGAGCGTCCCCGACGCTCGCGTGTGTGCCGAGTTCAGGTCTCTTCCACTCGCTCAAGACGTCCCAGGTGCATCATGAGCCTCCCCGACGCTCGTCTACCTCCGGTTAGTCACGTTCGCGTGCGCGCCTATCTCGACTCTCTGGCGCTCACGCGAGAACAACCCAACGTGCACGTGCTTGGCGCGCCTTTCTCGTAAACCGCCAGTTGTCTTTCCGCGCCCGCAAGTCAAACCTTTTACAGCCGTTTACAAAACATTACGCCATCCAGACCAAAAAGATGTAAATCTTGTTTTTGAGTCAGCAAAGCTTGAAAACTCCTTTCGAGTCTGTAGAACCATACTAGACCATGCTGTGTCCTTTCTCTTGTGCTGCCATTGTCACCGAGTGATTATTATATAAGCTAATTAAGCTCTACCTGCATATTGAATATCTGACATTTACGTAAACTTTCACTAAAAATAGCTTATAAATTTGTAAATAGCTATACAAAAAAAGATGTAGTATAACTTCAGATATGACATCTAAGAAATTTACATAATATTTGATATAAGAGACTATCTATAGCCTTAAATTTTATTAAAAATATCAATAAAATTTGACCTCACTATTATATTGTGAATATAGCTTGATACTCAGTCTAAGCTTGGCTGATTGATTTGTTGTTCGAAGCAGATTCTTCTGCGATTTAGATATCAGATAAGCTGGCTGATGAGGTACATTACAAAACATTGTGTACAGATTCTTCTGCAATTCAGATATTGGATAAGCTAGCTGATGAAGTACATTGGAAGACATCTTGTATAGATTCTTCTGTGATTTAGATATGGGATAAGCTAGCTGATGAGATACATTGCAAAACATATGGTGCAGATTCTTCTGCAATTCAGATATCGGATAAGCTGGCTGATGAAGTACATTGGAAGACATCAGATAAGGTAGCTGATGAAGTACATTGGAAGACATCTTGTGCAGATTCTTCTGCAATTCAGATATCGGATAAGGTAGCACTGCAACGATCAGTGATGGAAACGAATAGTGGATCGAGGCAGTGCGATAGCGTCCATGCATGCATGTAGATATAGTTAAATAAAGGGAATAGAGCAACGGGACATCGACCATGGTGTGGATGTCGAAGGGAGTGATGTCAAGTTAAGAAATGAAACATACGGTTCTTAACAGTCGGTACCAGATGGAATACCGACGCTCAGGTTACAGCTATCGAAACGGGTCCGTTGGCTCACTCTCAACGTGTGCAAAGTACTCACCTATCCATAGAAGACGAATAGCAAGCGGAACAGTCATGATCCTGGTGCGCAGGGCCAAAAACGACAATTAAAATCAATGCAGGCTTCGAGGGATGTGTATGACCGCTCGTTTCGCTCATCATAAAGGACCTACCACTGCCCTTTCCAACCCTCGCAGGACATCTCAGGATCTCGCAGAAACGGTCTCCACACACCACGACGTACGAGAGGCTATACCCGGCTCCTGCCCAAGATGTCAGTCTTGACTGGAGTCCCGTGGATGCTGACTACAATGGGCTGGCCTCACGCCATGGTGGCGCCCTCCGCGGGCCCGAATGTGAGATCTCTGGTGCGAAATTACTCAATGATGGTAAATCTGCATGGCATCTAAAGTAAGCAGATCAAGCAACTTGCCCACCGGACAGAATTGACAAAATCCTACCAGGAATGCCCCAACACCCCGGCGCTCTGTGCGATATGTGCATGGGCAACAAGAGCAAATGTGGGTACCCTTCGCCCAGTGTGGCGGATGCTGCAAACAAGGGCCACGGAGGTGCACAGACCACTCCCGGCGCAACCGCAAGCGAGCGAGTTGGACGTCACAAGAGCCTTTGTATGGTGAGCTGCCGGGTCTGCACATCGAGTCCAAGCAAAACTGACAGTGCGGCTTCACCCACAGTGTGCCTATGACACAGTACGACCGGCATTGTCGATGCAGGGATGTGGGTTCCCGTTCGCATCAGGACCGATATCCCGGGACTGCCATGGAAAGTAAGTCGCTTGCGTTCCAAAAGTACTGAAAGAAAATCATACAAGGATGGTCTCAGCGTTGCTCAATACACCTGCGGACAAGGACCAGCCACCGGTGGCCTCTTCCATCATAATGGGCAGAAGTGCTGTCCGTCCACGCCTCTGCCCATCTGATGTCGATGGGCCAAAGCCTTCTCACCAGACTCGACTCGAAGCAATTCAATGTCAAGGCAGTCTTCCGCCGACACCTAGGAACTCGGCTCTATCCTTCCCAATTCTGTGCTGCTAACACCTGGCGGTGCTCTTCACTCATTCTCTGCCTCTGGCCCACACTCTCCGCCTTGCCTATCCTCACCACTTTCACCTTGTCCCCGCTGGTGCACTCCGCCATAACGCGCAACTTCGGGCTCCTGCACCTGCTGAGCCCCCGCATGCCACGATGCGCTCAAGACAGGTGCATAGACCATGTACTGCGCATCCAAGAGGCATTCACGGCCCTCAAGGGTGATGCACGAAGTGAAGCCAGTAACCCCCAATCGGAGTGGGCTGCATTCAAAAAGAAACTTGCAGCGAACCCATGCTGGTAAGCCAGTACAACGTCCGGGAAACTTACGCCGAAAACTGCACAACTAACCAAAGAACCTCCGAGCACAGCCCGATTTCGAGGCGAACGATGCAGCATGATATAACGAAGCCGTCCTCAACAATGAGACTGAACATCTCCAAAAAACGGTACAAGTCTGCACGTATTCTGGCGAAAGCCGGATGGAGGATCAAAGGTGAACGTTTAAATAAGTATAAATACTGTTTAAGCTAAATGGACCCGATAAAATGCTTCAAACCACCTAACTCCAACCCGCCCACACACGTCTCCCACTCCGGCCGAATAGCGATCCTTGCAGGAAAATACCACAACGAACTGCAAACCCTATGGCACAACCTCATGCAAACCCCCGAGCAGATCGCAGGCACCATGCACACTGCCCTGAATTCGATCCCAGAGAGACAGAGACTTACACCCCACTAGCGCACGCCCCTCGAAGACCTCCTTACCGAGGCAGACGTAATGCAGTCCATAAATACACTGCGCAGCCACGAAATAAGGAATGGGTGGGCCCACCTTCAACAGAGCCTCTCTCGTGCTTACTCTTCGACCCGGCGATCGAGCCCCTAGCATGCATGCTATGTAACGCCTCCAAGCTGATGGGATATCGAATCCCGGGGACTATAAAGAACATGCTGGTGCGACTCTCTGCAGACCCTGCCCTTTACCACCATACTGATGACAAATACGACAACATGAAACCGCGGTGCACCACCTCTGGGGCTAAATTTAACATTAACAAGGCTAAAATCCTCACCGTAGACTCCGAGGGACACCGAGAGTGGATCCGCACTTTGCGAAGAATCGACCCCGGATCATCAGAACACCCTCACAAACGGCGAACGTGCTGCCGGCGACTGTGATATCGGCGTCGACGTCGATGATGCCACATTCTGGTTCTCAACTCTGGACAACTCAGAGCAACACTCGCGCGATGGCAGCAGAGCCATCCGGCGCTTTTCGGACGAAGCCTGGTAAGCACCGTCGGTAGTATGATACATAATCTAACCCGAGTCCAAGGCATGGAAAGAAGGCTATCAAGAAGATCATAAAAGACTTTCTCTGATACAGCGTGGCCCATGCCCCCCACTTCCCTCGAACACCAACATAAACCAGTCGAAGAAGGAGGCGTAAAGTTCCTTGACCTCATCGCCCGAAACGCCGTCACTCAGATCATGTGGCCCAAGTTGTACGTTGACCTAAGTGACTCCTGACTGACTTACCTGAGCTTTCCTCACTGATGCCCTGATAAACAGACTTGCACCCAACAAATTCACCGACCTTACCAAGATGAACACCTTTCTGGAAGCATGGAAGGTGCCGCTCCACGGTGAAGGCAGCCCGCATCTACCACACCCTGCCGCCAGCAAGAACTCGCTGGCGGAGTGCTTCCGTGTTTTTACAGACAAGACCATCAACCTTCGAGGACCAGGGACACGACTCTGCCACACAACGTGGTGCCAACCTTGTACGTGGAAGACTGATAATGTCTACACAGATGGCTCATGCCTCGATGACAGGAAGGAAAATGCACAATTGGGCGCGGATGTGTGGGTCGCCCAAGGCCACCCTATGAGCAAAACCTTCTGCGTCCCGGGCCCCACCCAGTCTAACCAGGTACTAGGTGAACTCGTCACTCTCATACGTGCACTACAACACACACCCGGTTTTGCCCCAGAACTGGAAAGAACAAATTCCCGCTATGTTATAGATGGACTTACGAAGGAAGTAGCCTGCTGGAAGGATCGTAGGTGGATTGGCCTAGAGAACGCTGCCCACCTCCACGCCGCCGCATATCACCTCTGCCGGCGCTCAGTTATCATCACATTCCAGAGGCTGAAAGGCCACAATGGCGATGTAGGCAATGAAACCGCAGACTCAAACACAAAGGATGGGGCCGCAAAACCCACGGAGGATGACCGCGATCTCTACATCCTGTACAACTTCCTCCTACATGGCTCAAAACTCGCCGCGATCACTCTATCGACAGCCTTATCAAAGCAGCCGTGCACTTATAAACCCCTTATCCCAAAGAAGAGCAACCCTGCACTCCAAGATTGCTGGACACGCACTGGAAGAAATCACGGGATGCTGCGAAACGGACACAACACTCTGGAAACACCTCCGGGAGGCAGGACTGCACCTCGAAGTACAGTTTCCTCTGTATCGTGCCCTCCACAATGCATATGAAGTACGCGCTTTCTGGAAGAATATAGCGACCTTCGTCCTCGCATACCAGGCATGTCGCTTGATGGGCGAAGTCGACTCCATGATGCACCTTCTCACCGAATGCTCCTCCCTGACAGTCCGTGACATGTGGTCTTACACGCGAACGCTATGGCCACAGGGCGACACCAGCTGCCCGAGATTCGCCTGGGGATGATTCTCTCTATAAGTAAACTGACCCATGCAGAAGGACGACCGTCAAGGACTCTTTTTCTAGCTTCCCACCCAAGGCGACAACTGACAGTGGGCCCCGCCTGTCGACCAGGGAGCCTGGTGCCTCCTAAGCATCCTCATATCTTAAGCAGCACACCTTATCTGGGTGCTATGCTGCAATTGCGCGATCAATGAAGCTGCGCTCATACTGCCTCAGGGTGTCACTGCTCGCCCGTCTCGCCCTGAGACCGTGGTCCTGCCCAAAATCCTGCGACACTCGGCTTCCTCGACCGATCGCGGTTATCGACATCATGGTCTCGCGGCCTCTCCAGCTGCCACTCTTCTACGACGCTCGTACCCTCCATATCCCTTTCACCCTTGCTCCTGGTTCCTGACCTGTTCTTCAAGTCGGTGCTCTCTCCGTGATCGAAGGGAGCGGAGTACATATGGCGCAGAGCGCTCACTTCGACACAAAGCTAACGACCCACTTCCTTCCGGTACCTCAACATTCGTGGGCGAGTGGCAGGCAGGGAAGGAGCGTAAATGGATACAATGCTATATAGCACAACTGCACTGAAGCAATAGGGATTCAAGAAGGAAAATCAACACCCGGCACACAGCATTCGCATGTATGCTGTCTCCATATATCCTCGTCTTGCTCACGACTCGGCAGTAGAGCATATTCTTTCATTTCGGCATTGCGATGCGCCAAAGTCTCATCGCCAGACTCCTCGAGGCAGTTTGAGGATAAGTCAGTTCTCCACCATTACCTAGGAACCCGGGCCTCTCTTTCTCGACTCTTCGCTGGAATGCCCAACGGCACTGCCTGGCCAAAACATACTTCCTCACGACGATCTTTCTGCATTCTCACCTTTCGACCTACATTGGCCACTCTCGGTGGAACTTTGATGCCCTCCTCGTCTGTCTCCTCTGGTCAAGTGCTCCGTGGCCAAATTACTGTGAAACCTGCGAGTTTGAGTGCGGGTTTCCAAGTCCTTACCACTGCTGGAGGGGCGGCAGGGAAGGTTTGCACGCCTCCCAGATCACTTGTGGGTGCTGCAAATGTGTAAATTGTTATACCATCACTAATGCTCCACACGCTCCTCCAATCCGTCGCCGGTCGTACATATGTCTTCGAAGACTATACATGGTTTCACCTCCACTTCTCCTGGTCAATCTGCGACTTTGCACTGCTCCCGCCGCCCGTCCCGCTCAATGCCTTCATCGTCGGCCCCAGTGCCGGGGCGCCCATGCCCACCTCGCAAGTCGTTGACGCCTCCTTCTGGGAACAACTGTGTTTGCCCCACAATGCCACGACCGTCACGACTGAGTGCACAGTATCGGATGTGGAGGGCGACGTGTGGATCCACTGGTGGATGGGCTGCCTACGTGCAGTGCACACTTCCACCTATCCAGGCCTAACTGCCCACGGCCTCTTCGCCCGCCTGCGCATCTTCTCCCTCTGGCCCGTGCTCTCCGCTTCGCCCATCTTCGCCAACTTCACCTTGTCCCGGTGGCTGGTGCACTCCGCCGTGACGCGCAGCTCATCGAGCCTTCGCACGCAGTGCCCACTCTGCCCGGGCTCGTCGCCATGCGCTACTGTCCGTGCCTCTTCGATTGGGATTCGCGCTACATGGGCTTCAACTGCTTCTCGGGCCTCTCGGACACGTTCCAGCCACAGCGATACGCGCGGGCCGCGGAGGGCGGCCGAGGACTGCCTCGAGGACTGTCTGCCCGAACGCAGCACGACTGGCCCGAGCTGAAGTACATGTACCTGCTTACGAACGAGTGGATCGCGGGCGCGCGGGATGCGCTGTCACCAGGTACGTCCCTGTTCTGTGGGCTGCTGAACTTGTCTTGCAGGTCGCCAGAGCACGACCGACGGCGGACATCGGGAANGCATCGCAGAGCGCCCCTCGGGTATGACGTCCTGCCCTTCGTCGTGCTCACGGGAGCTGTATGCATCCTTGTCGTGGCTAGCGGCGACGTCTGTCTGCCCGCCCTTGACTTGTACGCTATGCATCACGTGCTCGGGGTCGTCGTGGCCGTGAATGCGTGCGATGACCACACGCTGCAGCATTTGTGCGCACAACTCAGCGTTGTCGGCGACGTCTAGCCGTCGCACGATGGCTCTGGCTTCGTGTTATCGTGCAGAAACGTGCTTGGCTTCATTACGCGGCGACGCCTGTAGAACAAGATCAGAGTATCTTTAGAATGTGTACGAGTTTTTCGCTTATCGTGTCATTTGTCTAATTCAAGAGTATTATTCTCTTGACGGATGCATGTGCCAGAATGTGTGAGGCTGCAAGCATTGAAGCAAATTGCTGCATAACCCGTGCACACGCGCCTGCTATGCTCCTTCCTCCATGCTTATTCCTAATTGAAGAATCAGAAGATACTCACAGTTGCATTCGCACTCCCTGTCGACATAACAACATGCGATGGGACCGCTGCAGAATCCACACTTCTTTCCTGCCCCCAAAGTATGCCCACATCACCCTGCATCTGATGTGAGATGCCGTCGATCTAATTATCCTATGCAGCGGTCAGTTATGTACTTGATGGTACAGGCCAGCTGCCTGCCATTGAACATGGTGCGTCGTTGGGCATTTCGGTGCACATCTCGGTATGGGCATTACCAGGTCTGGGCGCAGCCTACATCTGAAAAATCTGTTTTCTACATAGCTCTCAGCCAACAGTATGACTCTTATGGTAGTGCTATGACCCCTATGTGTTTTGACAGCACAGCTATATAGCTCTATGAGATCTATCATAGCTTCCATAGCTGTTGATGGAGGATATATAGAGCTATGTAGTTACTGGTGGCAGCTATGGCAGCTATGTAACATGATAAGNTTG
>SFCI01000751.1:0-15632 GCA_004681135.1 Hericium alpestre | reverse complement strand
GTCGACGTCTTTAAGTGTTCGGCCGTACTACTTTGGGATATGCTTAACCTTATCACTAACCTCGACGTGCATGATGCCGGCTTTTCATGACCTTCCAGTCGAACTCATCACCGCAGGTCTGTTCCCTCATTGCGACATTTACGACTTGTCTAGCCTCGCAAAGACGAACAAGTTCTTGGCCGAAGTATGCAGCAGTGTGAGCCAGATGTTCTGGAGAAGGAAGTGCTTGCAAGATTTCCATTTTGTCGAACCCTCAGGCTCGGATTCCGTCCAGATCACCGACTGGAAGGGCTTGTACCGAGGGCTTCATCACCCAAGGATATTTATCTGGGGGTATATCATCATCATAACGATCGACATTACAGTTTCGCAAGGTCTGACGTCACATCATATAGAGAGAACAGCAATGGCATGCTAGGCTTACGCAAATCTGATTTTTGGGACCACATTTCAGTGCTAATAGAAGTCAAGATACCTGGTGCACGCATTTTTAATCTCATTTCGAGATTCGGGTCATCGTATGTGATGCAGTTCAGCTTTCATCATCTTTTCCAGCCGATACTTAAAACAGGTCTTTTCACGCTCTGGATTCCGATGGTTCCATTTATGTGTGAGGTGAGCTGATATGCCATTAATTTCGGGCTGGGACATCGACACATTCACTAACTTCTTTCCCAGGGACCCTGGGCAATTCGGAACCCGAGAAAGTAACTTGGACCCCACACAAACTACTAGTGCCTGCATTTATCCGGAGCGTAGGGTCGCAAACCATATCTGCCCGAGAAAGCTTTCGCTCATATGTACCGCAGCTGTGGCAATGCACGAAGCATGGCACTAGACACGACTGGACATCTTTGGATGTTTGTTAGCTGGGAACGCCCAATTCGTCTCCTTTCCTCGCTTCTTGACTGCCTCACTTCGGAAGCGACCCCTCGGCAGGTCGAGTGTGCCGAAGTCCCGATAATCTTGACACAGTCAGGCGAAATGCTTGTTTATCCAGTCCTTCAAACGACACAGACTTATGATCAATCTCGTGTGATGCACGATGCTATGGAGGCATATGACCGCTCCGAGACGGCATTCCCAGAGCACGAGGATGTTCGCCCCACTCGGGGGTCATGCAAGCGCATCCCATGCAAGTCGTGGGACTGGCATGTCGATCCAATTCGTCTACCATGCCTACCTGTTCTTCCATGACACTTGACTTACTGACGAGCAACTCGCGGAGGAGACAAAAGTGGTCAAAATTGCGGCAAAGACTCGTGTCATTTATGCCTTGACAAACAAGGGACATGTTCTGAGATATGGGCTCTGGGCGACATGGATCCATTTACACAAGTAGAATGGGATCAAGGATCATGGGAATATGTGAGTGCATGCTGTGTTTGTGTGCCGCCTCGCCTTCAGAGAGCTCATTGGCGGGACACCTTAGTTGCCCTACTTCAGTGAAGCAGCCCGACTTGCGGATCACCCTGCGTTCTCTCGCCCAGAGGCAAATAAACTTAGAGCACCGAAGAAGATGCTTATCACCGATGTACTGCAAGCCTTCTTAGCTCCTCTCTCTGTTCTGTCCTTTCTTATGAACAGACCAGATTATCGCAGATATTCCAGGGCGGAATGCCTGGAATTTCATGGCATACTCGGCAGGTCCTGATTCTCTGGTCGTAACGAAGCATGAAGGTTCAAATGTAAACGAGCCTGAGATCGTACCGTGTCTGCAACATCGCTCCGTCATCGTTGCGCACGGGTCGAGTCATTATGCGGCACTTACTTCGTCTGGGATTCTCCCAACATGGGGTCGCAACTACATGGGGGTATTGGGCCACGGCTGGGCGCAGCGTGGAGAGGAGGTCGAGGAGCCTATGGAGGTCGAATTCAGAGCCCACGCTCAGTGGGAAGAAGTTCTGCATCGCTGTCACCGCTGCGAAGACGCAGACTGCCGCGTTCGTCGTCGACCTAGAACCCGACCGCCCGCGACCATCGCGAAAGTCTCGGGCTCGTCCTACTGTCAAAGAGCCGCCTGAGAAGAAGAGACTATCTGGAGGAATTTCTCGGACATTAGTACCAGAGGGGGCGTGGGATATGCATATTCTATACTGTCAAAGACGTATGTGTATATGCAAGCAAACTTTCCCGCTGGTTATACTGCGCTCCTTTGAAGTTGTGTTCCAAGTAAGGGCTTGGTAATGAGTATGATGAGGGGTATAAGCTACGGTGTCATTAACGTGGTCTATCTTATGTGTCTATCCCCTTCTCCGAGGGTATCTTCTCTAGTTGGATTTCAGACGAGCTAGGGTTTTCCTGTTCCGCGAATGCAGGCTCTTCCCCGCCATGGGGGCCGTTGTGACCCACGATGCCAACACCGCGCAGCAATATAGCGAGCAACGTACCTGGAGCACCATAGATCAGCACATCTCAATGCCGCATACAGCCAAGAACTCCTACCCGTGATCCCAAACGCAAAGCCCGTCCACTCCGCAGCCTGGTACGCCTTCAACTGCGCCGCCTCAGGCGCATTCGAGCCGGACTTATTCACCACTATTCCATACTTCGCCGCCTCGCTCTGCAGCACGCTGTTGAACACAATCGTCGAGATCGACAGGCCGAACGCGGTGCCAAGCTGCGTCATCGTCATGAAGAGCGCACCGGCGACGCTCTGCTCGCTCGGGAGCGAGATCTTTGCGATGAAGAGCGTGCCTGCGGCGAACACGAAGTCCGCGCCGAAGACGATGATGAGCGCGGAGGGGAAGCCGAAGGCCCAGTACGGCGCCGAAGTGTCGATGAGCGCGAAGAAGATATTGGCAAAGCCTGTGAGGAGGGTACCGAGTACTGGACGCCGGGTTTTAGGGCTAAGCGGACATCATTAGCGTAGGTGATTTGCTTACCGATGAGATAGACGACGTCGACGCGGCCAACAACCAGCGCGACGATCACATTGCATGCAATGCCGACCACCGTGGTTGGCAGGATGCGAAGCATCGTCTGGATAGGCGATAGATGCATGAAATTCTGATAGTATAGCTGGACCCAGTACATCCAGCATAGGAAACTGCACCAGTTGATGAAGGCGATGAACTGCATGACGGCGAAGCGTCCCTTGGATCGTGACCACATTGACAGCTTCATGAGCGGAGGTGCGGCCCATGCCGAGCTAGGCCGGGTCGGGTCGTTCTGGAGCCTCTCGAGGTAGCGCTGCCAGGCAAGGAATACGAGAACGAAAGCAATGCCGATGACAAGTAGAGCGATAATATCTGAGAGAACGGGAAATAAATAAATAAATAACTTGAGAAGCATAAATCTCGAGGACAGCAGATGAAACCTACAGTTTGTCTTCCAGCCGTGAGTTGCCGTCGGTGCATCGCTTAGAACGAAGACGACAAGGACAAGGCCGACGGTGACGAAGAAGGCCCCGATCCAATCCACGCGGCGGTCTTTCTCCGTGGAAGGCTGATCGGGGTCGATGTATATGAAGCCCAACACTGTTCCGAATAGTGCAAGACCTGCACAAACGAAAAAAAGTGATCTCCATGTAGGCCTATGCCAGACGTCAGTCAGCGTTCCTGTATTTTTGCGAGGCGTCATAATCTCACTTGGTCACTTCCACCAGAACGCTTCCCAAGACAAAACCAAAGGTACCTCCGAGCGGGCCCCGGCTGAAAATGTGGCGAAGGCAATAGAGCGCATCCTCGATGGAGGGAAGGAATGTGCAAGAATACCCAACTGATTCACGAATCAGCACAGACCGTGACAAGAAGTTGAGTATACGTACGCTCGCGGGGATGACTGCTGCACCGCCGATGCCTTGAATACCTCGGAGCACATCGAGGGTTATTTCATCTAAAACGCTCCATTGTTAGGGACAGCAGAAATGACGGAGAGAGACCCACCTTGCGCAAATCCACAGCCCAAAGCAAAGAGACCCATGAATGCATAACCAGATAAGAAGACTTTCTTTCGACCATAAAGGTCCGCAAGACGGCCGAAGAGAATAAGGAAACATCCCTGTAAGATGTCACAAGGGTCAGAACGGATATATCGTGGCGAGAACATCAAGGCGTACGTACAGAGCTGACAGAGTACGCAGAAATAGGCCATTGGAGGTTATAGTCTGGGATATCCAGATCTCTACCTGCCGCAGGCAGAAGGATTGTAACTGCTGTCGCATTGCAACTCTGCAGATAAATAATGTTCATAAAGCGTCTAAAATTCGACAGTACAGAGTGAAACATACATTGAGAAGCATTGCACTTGTACATACTGCAATCAGGGCTATTGACTGGACGGTACTTCTTGTAGGGGGCGGCGGAGTTCGCTTTTGGTTTTCGACCTCGAGTTCGACCACTGTCACGATAGACGGCGGAGGGGCGTGACTGGCCAACGCATACTCGATATCCTCCGAAGGTGATGATGGCGAAGCTGCTGGAACGGAGTCAGTTCCCATCTCACGGGTCATGAAACGAGACAGGAGGTCGAAATCTGTCGAGGTACTGGGAAAAAATGCCTGAAAGCCTTTGAGCGATCACCCGCGCGATACTTATACTACTGTCAGTGTCATGCGGAGCAGCTCTGGATTTATGGTTTGGGCGCCTAGAAGGCGGTAAAGCGTAAGCACATTCATCCTTTGTCAGACATGCCCTGGCCAAGGCGCAGAAAAGTGAGTTGTTGAGCAGGATGTGACGTGCAACCAGCCATAAGCGTGGCAGAACGTCTGAGTAGCGTTGAATGCGGAAGAAATTTCACCTACGCGCATCGCGCCAGATCGCGCCCGCCTTGATAGGAAATCGTATCGGATAATTGATGCAGCAGGCGCGATTCAGAGACGGAATCTCGCCGTTGTTCCTTCTCCCTGCTGCGTTGCTCTCGGAACTAGAGCATCAATGCCGTTTAGTCGAGATCTCACTCATCCGGATTTAAGTGTAGTTGTCTTGCCTCTTCTTGTACAATAAATTGCACACGCTTTGAACTGCCTTAAGACACGTGCTCGACACAAAGTCAAAACTGGCACCACTTGCTCCAACTCCGTATTTCATGGCCGGGATACCCAGTGCCTAGTCTCATCTGGCCAGATCTAGGTATCCTGGCAGACTCTTCGTAACAAGCGTCCGAAGATTATGTACTTGGAGATCCGAGTGGAAACCAGAAACATACAGTATATACATGCCCGTCATAATCGTGCATTACGACTGTCTTCTGTGTCAGGTCGCAACGGAGACTAATCGTGCATGCATTATTTTTGGAGGTAATGATGGCATACAAGCATGACATACAGTGCAATGGAAATCAGAGTAAAATACCGCGCCAGCCCTCTACTGCTCAGCAGCACGCTTCCTCCTGGCATCACGCTCCTCGGCAATCGTCTGCTTAGTGCCTTTGCCTTTGGGCAGCGAGATCCAGGGCTTGTTGCCCTCACCAATCACGAAGATGTTCGTTATCCTGAAGTACGATGAGTACATGGACCCAAACCTATCATACTCCAAGTACTCACCGCGTAGCGAACGTGCGGTCAGCAGCGTCCTTCACGTGGACGATGTCGAAGTCACCAATGTGCTTCTCACGGTGAACGATGACACCAGCACGGCCCATGTTACGACCACCGGTGATCATGACAAGGTTGTTGGTGTCGAAGTGAATGTACTCGATGATCTTGTTCGTGGTAAGGTCGAACTTGACGGTGTCGTTGACGTTGATGACGGGGTCGGGGTAGCGGATCGTGCGGCCGTCGTGGGTGACGATGTAGGGGACGCCCTTGGCGCCGATAGCAACGCGCTTCACCTTGAGGAGCTTGTAGGCGGCCTCCTCGGGGGTGATGCGGTGGATGGTGAAACGGCCCTTAACATCGTAAAGGAGACGGAAGTGCTCGCCCGACTTCTCGATGGAGATGACGTCTGGATATAAAGGTCAGAATTGAGACTGCGGTTCCTTTCGCTCGAAGGACGCACCCTGGAAGCCAGCGGGGTAGGTGTTGTCAGTGCGGACCTTGCCGTCGACCTTGATCAGGCGCTGCATGACAATCGATGTAACCTCACGGCCAGTCAAAGCATACTTCAACCGGTTGCGGAGGAAGATGTTAAGAGGGAGGGACTCCCGGAGTTTATGGGGACCGGGGGAGGGGCGGGGAGCCTGAAATCACAGAAAGCAAGGATCGTAAACCAGCCATTCGCAGCGGGTATTGGGAGAGGTGCGCACGTAGGTTCCGCTCAGCTTGTCCAGCATCCATGAGGAGGGAGCGGCGAGACGCTTCAGGTGCTTTTTCGGTCCTCGGCCCTAGAGAAACATTCGTTCAGTATCCCAGTACACACCTCAACGCCAGATATCAAGAAAATCGGGAGAAGGACCAAGTCGGTCGATAGGTGCATCCACCCCGCACCAGCAGCATCCATCCCATTGCGAGCCATCCATCCCGATTCCGGCTCCCATTTCTCTTCCAACTGCCCAACATGAGACGTCCGAAAGTATAAAACTGACCATGTTGAGTGTTTTGCTGGGGGGACGACGGCGACGGCGGCGAGGGTCTTGATTTTGCTGGCAATAGACGGCGCCTAGTCTCAAAGTTTGTGAGACGTGTGCGAATCTGAGTTTAGGGCGGGCTTATTTTCGGCACGTGACCAACTCGCGTCAAGCGCCTACTTCCAGTTGGCGCGTTGTCCACTTCCCCGTTACTTTCACCGAAACACAAACGACAGTGCTAAGTGCGCAAAAATATGGCATATACGTGATGCTCAGATACCGCGCGTCACAGCAATAGAATAATACAAACAACCTTAATACTACATATGCCTATGCACCGCCCTTCGTCGCCCTCAACGCCATGGTCTCCAGACTGATAGCCCTATAATCACCCTCCGCATTCGGTGCCCACACCGCATCGTCCAGAATATACACGAGCACACCACCCTTTCCGTCTGCAGTCTGCGACACGCGGTACAGCGGCATGCGCGACAGCTCGTGCGCACGCCCGGTCGGCACGAACATGAGATTGTGCGCAGCGGCGAACTCCTCGACGATCGAGCGGAACGTGATCTCCTGCACCCGTGCAGGCACCTTCTTCGCCTTGGCTGGCGGAAGCTCGTCGCGCCTGCGATGGTGGTCCGGCTTGGGCAGCTTCGTGGGTGCGTCGGGACCCAGCTCGATCGCCTTATTCATGAGCTGCAGTCCACCCGTGAACCCATCCTTGACGGCCGGCAGGTTCTGCACGTTCTCCGAGAACACACTCTTCCAGTAAGCGTACCACTGCGCGACCTCCTCGAAGCTCGGGCGCGGCTGCGTGAGCCAGATATGCAGCACGTCGAGCCACTTCGGGAAGAACCCGGACTCGAGGAGCTGTGCGAGAATGGACGGGCGCAGGAGCGGTTCCCAGTCCAGGACGCGCCGAAGCGGGGCCATGTCTTGCTGGCGCGGGTTGATGGTGAAGTCTTCGCGCAGTGTCGCGCCGAGCTTGGGCACGACGTATTTGAGGAGCATTGCATCCCAGTCGCCAGCATTGAAAACCTCGCGCCATGTGGCAAGGTCTTTGGGGATGGCTTCGGTTGCTGTCCAACTTCGGAGAATGCCTTTGAGTTTGCGGCGCGCATCATTGAGGACGTCCTCCAGACGCAAGCCAACATGCGGAAGCCAAGGGAAGACGAGCGTTTTGAGAGAGACGGTCTCTTTGCGGCTCCAGTCTGCCACCGCCTGGGAGACCTTGGGAAGGATAAGTTGGTCGAGGATATTATCCTTGATGAATGGCGGAAGGAATGTGGACCATGCCTCGTAAAGTCGGACGGCCGGCTGTGGGTCCCGCGGATCCCAGTCGTTGTTAATCGCCGAACGCACTTTCGGTAGCCACGCATTCCATAGAAGACTCTCGAACGGGGTCATTGGGACTTCGACCACCGGTGTCACTTCTTGAACAGTTCGACCTCCGTAGATGTCGATTTCCGTTCTGGGCGCCTTCTGTTCGTTGTCCGAGAGCTTCAAAGCTCTTCTCCACCGCCGGAAGGTGGGCAGGAGAGCGTTGGGGTCCTCTAGCGGCGACCATTGACTAAGCATACGTCGAACCTGTAAGAGTCGTGTTAGCGCGAGTGACTGTTAAATATAATGAAATGCCATACAATAGGTGCGATAGCAGCAACGACTATCTCATCCAGACGATACTTCTCGAATTCTCGAGGGAATTGCGCCAGCAATTTCTCGAAGTGAGGTGAGAACGGCTCGAGGGTCGCTTCATATACAGAAGCCAGCTCTCTTGCTTGTGACTTGATGTCGTCAGCAATAAGGTGGACTTGTTGTAAGCGTGAAATCACTGGATAAAATCGTCAATAAATGGTACTCTGGCAGAAAAGTCGATCATACGCACACTCTGCTTCTTCCTCCACTTTCTTGCGTAGCCTCAAGTCTTCAGCTTGGATGACCGCTCTTCGTTGCTGAATCTCCTTTGCCTCACGAGCGAGGGCATCCAGATCACCCTTCGCCGCATCCACGATAAGACGAAGATTGTGGCGAACTTCAGGTATTCGTTCTGCTTCTGTAGAAGGTGTCCAGGAGGCCATTGAGACTTCGGCTAACGATGCTACCTCTCGGGGCTAATCACCAAGTCAGCTCATAGAAAAGAATGATAAAGCATATGAAGACTTACAGTTGCACCAGTAGCGTCAATAATGATTCCAACACCCGCTGAACCAGCCTCCTGCCCAGCTTCTGCCACAATCTCCTCGTAGGTCTTGTAGACGACCTTCGTCTTGACTTTCTTCGGCTTCTTCCAAGCATCAGATTTCTTCACCTGCTCTCCAACCTTGCCCTTCCTGGGCTTCCTTGGTCCCTCCTCCTCCTCCTCCTCCTCCTCACTGACAGCTTCTCCCCTCCGCTTTGCCTCAAGCTTCGCCTGCGCTGTGCGCTCTGTGAACCCACGGAAGGCGATACCCATACCTTTCGGTCGCAGCTTGGTCTCCACCGGAGTGACGATACCTGCGCCAGAGGCACCCAGTCCGGTCCCAGCCTGCCACCCCATCTTCGCGAGCATGCGTGCACCGAAGGTGCTTTGCAGTTTGCTAAAATGTCGCTGCTCAGCGGCGGGGAGGGGTGTGGCGGCACGCGAGGTCTCTGAAGAGCCGGCATTATCACGCACAAATGCGCGCTGGATCCGAGTGGAGGCACCGAAGGCAGACGGGAGGTTGGGGGGCAGGGGTGTAGCTTGTGCGGGAGCGGGCGAAGGAGCGGGGGATTGAGACGTAGCAGCTGGACGAGAGGCACCGATGCCAGACTTCGTGAAACCAGAGAACGATGTTGGAGGTTTCGTCTTGGATGCGCCCAAACCTAGTCCACCGACTCGGGGCCTTTCAGCCTCCTCTTCCTCCTCCTCTTCCTCGTCTCGCACTCGAGGTGAAGGGGCCCTGGAAGGTTCAGATTCATCTTCCTCCATTTCCTCGTTCTCGTCCTCGTCCTCCTCACCGTCAAGCTCTTCTGCACCTACACCTTCCTCCTCTACTTCCTCTGGTCCCATCTGCATCTCCATGTCTATCTCCGTAGTCTCTTTGACGTCCGTCTTGCTCGATACGAACGCAGGCGCTTTCGCCCAGTCTCTTCGCTTTGAAGGCTCGGCTTTCTGCTTCTTTCTACCAAAGCCTTCATCTTCGCTGTCCTCAGCGAACACGCCGTATAAAGCGTCCTCCTTCCCGTTCGGACGCCTGCGTTTCTGGCGATATGGGTTCTCGAATAGTTCCCGCTCCGCCCGAGCGTCGGGGTCGGCGTCATCGAAGTTGCCTGGAGTTTCGTCTAATTCGGAGCCTGCTGAAGAGTCGGAGTCGCCATCATCTAAGAAGGCACGTTTCCTGCGACCCATGGAGGTGAGAGTTGAGAGTAAGTTGTGACTAACGTAAGGATCGCAAGCAAGTCGTGAGTTGTCCGCGCCGCGCCGCGCCAACGCTCACATTGCCTCTTTCAATGAATGCATCATCTAGTCACAGATATATGCTTCATTCTCTCCCTGAGCTACACGAATAAAAGCATCTTTCGAACTCCCTCTGCGGAACTGTTTGGCCCAGTATTCCTAAGCGAAAATACATACGGCGAAGACAGGGCCTGGCCGGGAATTGAACCCGGGACCTCAGGGCTCAGGCATTACAAAGCAATCGTACCTTCGTGTACAGCCACCTCCCGCTACCGCGTTTGGGAGAGCTTACGCGTCTTGGTCGTGCACACGCGCGTCCGCGAGCTGCATCCCACTCCTTCATAACTCACCACCACCATGGAAGCTGAACCATCCACATCAACAGGCTCAATGGACCAGCGAAGGAAGGATTCTCTTAAGGCATATCGCGCCGTAAGTTTGCGTTTGCTCTGCCATGGCATGCCCGACTGACGCGTCCTTAGAAAATGCGGGCCCATGAAGAGTTTAGCCAGAGTTTGAAGAACTGTACGTTTCTCAGTCTGCTATAGTGGAAATGATTGTTCATTGTTGATACAGTGCGCTTCTCCTTGAAGGATCTAGAAAAGGAGTACCAGAAGACGGAGGATGATATTAAGGCCGTCCAATCTGTCGGCCAAATCATTGGCGAAGTCATGAAACAACTGGACGATGAACGCTGTGCGTACCTGTGAATTTGTGTGTTCTATCCTAATCTCTTACATATCCTCGCGTCCTAGTCATTGTCAAGGCATCATCTGGCCCGCGTTATGTCGTGTCGTACCGACCCGCCATCCCTGCCTCGAAACTCAAGGCAGGCACACGCGTCAGTCTTGACATGACCACGCTCACCATCATGCGTATCCTCCCACGAGAAGTCGACCCCATGGTCTACAAGATGAGCTTGGAGGATCCGGGAGGGGCTTCGTTCGCGGGTATCGGTGGACTCAGCGAGCAAGTGCGAGAACTGCGCGAGGTGCGACTGCTTCCCTACCCTCTCAGAGTTGTTTATTCAACCTTGTTCAGGTTATTGAACTCCCACTACTTAATCCCGAGCTCTTCCTTCGGGTCGGCATCAAGCCGCCCAAGGGTGTCCTGCTTTACGGCCCTCCCGGTACAGGGAAGACCCTCCTCGCTCGTGCTACCGCTGCAACGCTCCACACCAACTTCCTGAAAGTCGTCTCCTCTGCCATCGTCGACAAGTACATCGGCGAGTCCGCGCGAGTGGTGCGCGAGATGTTCGGATATGCGCGGGAGCACGAGCCGTGCGTCATCTTCATGGACGAGATTGACGCTATCGGTGGGAGGCGGTTCAGCGAGGGCACCAGTGCGGATCGTGAGATCCAGCGCACGCTCATGGAGGTATGTGGTGTGTGGAATTGGAGCGCGTGGACAGGTACTGAATGTGCAATCTAGCTCTTGAACCAGATGGATGGTTTCGACTCGCTTGGCCAAACCAAACTCATTATGGCCACCAATCGGCCCGACACCCTTGACCCCGCGCTTCTCCGTCCTGGTCGTCTAGATCGTAAGATTGAAATCCCACTGCCCAACGAGCAGGGGCGGCTGGAGATCCTGAAGATTCACGCGGCGCCGGTCAACAAGCACGGCGACATTGATTATGAGGCGATCGTGAAGGTGTGTTGAGCCGACCTTGTCCGTATTGGCCATAGCTCACAAAAGATGATAGCTTTCTGATGGTTTCAACGGCGCTGATCTGCGAAACGTGGTGACGGAGGCCGGCATGTTCGCCATTCGTGACGACCGGTGAGTATTTTCCTTTCCAGATGGTGACAACCACGCTCATTGTCTTTCAGCGAATACGTCCAGCAAGAGGATTTCACGAAAGCTGCACGGAAAGTAGGCGAGGCGAAGAAGCACGAGAGTAAGTGGCAACCCCTGCTTTTCTTGGATTTCTTACTCACAATACTTTGCAGCGAAAATGGAGTACACTGCATAGACGCTGCTCACCCCCTTGTATTTTATATCATTCCATTCTAATTCTCATGCAAGGATCTGCTGTTGTTCGAAAACTATGTGCATGAGTTCTCGATGGACAACCCGGCGTTGATATCTGCTGTGTGCAAGCTGCCTCTTTGTCACTTGCTCATTCTCAGTACTACCAAATCCTTTTGAGTATACATTGCACTCCCGTGAAACGTCCAATCAACACAAATGTTAAATTACAATAAGGCGTCTTATGCACCAGGTATCATGACGCCTCAGGCATCCGCACTCCTCCCACGCAAAGGCCTCACCACTTGAACAAATGGTGCTTCTTCTTCTTCTCCTTGCCCTCCTTCCCACTATAAGAATTGACAGAAAGCGTGCTCTCCGTAGTCGCAGATGACGGCGCACTCTGTCGCGAGGATGACAGAAAGCTGCTCTTCGTCTTGACCGTCAGCGTGGTCCCTTTCGCCGAGAATATCGAGACCCCACCACCTTAATGAAGCTCGTTCGTGAGGTCCGTATCATGCAGAATTTCCTAGCAATGCATCTATTCACGCTTCATTCAAGGCAACACTGTCATCGCGAGCTATTCGAGTGGCCGAGGATGCAACATGGAAATTATTGAAAGGCTCCTCTTTGTATAACGAAATGCACCAAATGAACACATTTGAGCCACTCTGTCATTTGTGCTGCAAGTAGCGGCAATCATGCGATAATAAAACGTCCTCCCTGCTCTCCTGAATGATGTCCTGCGCGTGATCGCCCTTACATCCCGAAGGAACGAGAGAGTATATGTGGTTTGGGCTTGAAGCCCAGGGTGTCGAGCGCCTGGAAATGCGCTTACATCGCGGTGTTGTCGATGTTGTCGATGTTGTCGATGAGCTAACCATGCTGCACCCATATCTGCTGTCCCACCATGCGTCTGTCCGCTGCCTCACCCGCGGCCTCCCGTGGCTGCCCTTCCTGAGCTTGAAAGAGGTTCCCTACCGTAGGGGCTAATCGTTCCCCGACTAGGCGACCAGCCAGTCCTTCGAAGCGTCTTGACTCGTGTATGTATCGGAACAGATCCAATAGATGGGCCCTATCATTGAGCAACCGCTCCACGCGAAAATCATCGTGACCAACTGCAAGTGTATGATCTGTCGACGTCACATCGAGCGCCGTCGATTGACGGAGATTAATCAACACATTAGCTGCCTAAACGTCGATACTCATTGTGGTCTCAGTATCAAGACGGCGTCGGGCACAAAGAAAGGCCAAATTCTATTGTAGGATGAGCTAAGAACAATGGGTCTCAAAAGCCATCCAGACGTTTAGTGGTGACCGCCGAGGGCAAGGTGTCCGGCCTTGCTCATCTGCCAGGCGTATTGGTTGTTAGCCCAGGTGTACGTGCCGTAGCCTGAAGCGCATCGCTCCGTCAGAACAAAATGGTGTGGAGCAGAGACGCAACGCACCAATGGCGAAAGGGACGATCCAGTACGGAACCTGCTTCGACAGACGGCGGTAGCCATTGAACATCCAGTGACGGACCATGTGGTGGACGGGACGCTGGCGGAACGGCGAGAGGGCTGCGTGTTGCGATGAAATGTTAGATCCACGACGACGGCTAAGATGGGACGAACGTACTGTACTGAACGATGCCACGCTGCTTTATGCCCGACTTATCACCCCACCAAAGGCTCTATAGATGCATATCAACGTCAGCATGGTTTTATTCTTCACATTCAAGTCAAATTTTGCGTCATTCTGGCGAGAGAGAATAGACAGTTGTAAAGAAGAAGGGTCGGACTCACGTAGACCTTCGCTGTACGAAATGACACGCAAAATCAGTACCAAAACTTCGACTCATACAAGTCATGAACGCACGTCCAGGCATGTCGCTCATACGCGGAGTGGTGGCCCTCATCTTGACGAAGAAATCAACAACGACGACGGGGGTGTGGATGGTGAGTGTAGTTGGCAGAAAGCGCGACGGACAACCTCGGGAGGCACGGTGGCGGCGGTTCGCTTGTGTAATCGGTTCGTCGGGGTTGGTTCGGTTATCTGCAGTGTCTTCAATCCGAGTCACTGACTCAAGAAACTTACCTCCATGTCTACACTTGCTTGCAATTGAAGTTTGTTCTCTATTGTTGATTTTATACCCTGTAATGACAGTCCGTTCACAGTTTCTTCTTCATCGTGTCTCAAGATGGATCACGTTGCAGCTCAACCGATTCATCCAGAGCTGCAGCGGCAGCTCCTCCAGATGCAACAGGTTGCTAATTCAATATCGTCATATGTACCCTACATCCCGAAGCCCCCTGTTCTTGATTCGTCGGCCGACATTCAAGGAACCAGTGATGAGGGGGCTGTAGACCTGGGAGAACTACTTCCAGGGTTGCGCCCTCTCCTCGACGCCGTGCGCAAGGACATTGATGTAACGCAAAAGGTAATTCAGCCGTCTCTGCTTTCAACTGTCTCTCACCAAATTTTGTTCTCTTAGTAGTTCTTGGAAAAGTCCAATGCTGCATCCCTGCCAGCTCCTTCGACGAATGCCACTTACCTGGTTGCAGTCTGGGGGGAAGTCCTTCGAGCCCCTCAGCCGATCGTCGCGATTGGTAGGACATTCTTCACGAAGAATGAAAAAGGTAAAGCAAATGTCAAGAAGAGTGGCGCACGACCGACTGCTGGCGTCAAAGTGGACGTCGTCGCCAATAACGGCAAGACGTGGATCAGAGTCAATACGTTCGTAGGACCAAACACGAAGAAGCCATAGTACTATCCTGACAATTCTGGTTTTTAGGACGAAGAACTCGCGGCTACTAACAGAGTTTCGTGAGATGGATTCGTATGACACGGATTCCGAGGACGGTCTCGGCCGCGGTGATCGGCCGAGCCTTGCGCAGGCCGAAGTCGACAATTCGATCCTGCGCATGGGGCACGCTCTGATTTCCGCGGCCAAGGATAACCCGGTCGTTGGCACCACTGTCTCTCCAAAAATCGTCTTCCGTCTCACACGACTGGACCCTCACGCCGATCCAGAGATCGAAGGAAACGATCCTCGGATAGCGTTGACCATCGACATACTGCGCGACATGGGGATAGATGTCCAACTTGGCGAGCGCGCTACAGACGAAGTAGTTCGCTCGACGTTGGGGCCACCTCCTTCCAGAGACCTGCATCTCGAGCCGACGCGTCACGTCAATCTGGACCTATCGATTTTGATCGCTCTCGTCTCTGACCTCACACACAGCACCCTCCCTCGAACTGCTGCTGAAGCCGAGGAACGATTTGTCCCCTCCGCATCATACCTGGAGTGGAAGAGATCACGGTTAAGAGCGAAGATTTATGGAGACAGAATCGATGCCGAGGCGGTCACCGACGGCGATCAAGACTCGATCACGATAGAGAATGCCGAGGATATGGGCAAGCATTCCAGGGCTCTCGCGGATCAACTACAGCAGGAAATGTCGAAAGGTCTACTACAAGATATGTCCGAACGACTTTCTACGCTAGCCGACCATGGTCCCGTCGAGTTCTGGACTACTGCAGAGGCCAGAGACCGTTGCATACGCATCATATCCAAGATCGGCGGACCGAACGAAAAGCGACGCGCACATGCTCTATTTTCGCCTCCAGATGACTTGTCTGAACCGGAGAAAACCTACTGGAAAGACTCTCGATACCCGCTTCGCTTCCTACCACTGCTTCCACTTCACATCTTCCCGTCCCCAGAGCCTCCTGCACCACCCGCACCCATACCCACGGCAAGTAAGCCTACCGACCAGATGCCCCCGCGCTCTGACCTATCGCCGTTTTTCGG
>SFCI01000750.1:0-15634 GCA_004681135.1 Hericium alpestre | reverse complement strand
GAGCTTCTGCCGGCAAACCTCCATCACGAACCACTCGCTCGAGCTGGTGGAGGCGCCCAAGCCAAGCGTCAGGATCTCGCCAGTGATCGTGCCCAAGGACGCGGTGCAGGGAGCCCGGGATCTCGAGTAGTAGTTAGACCATCCTTGTAAGTACTGCAGGTGCAATCGCAAGTGCTGTGGCACACGCGCACAGTGCGCCGTCACTATATTTGACGGAGGCATCTATCTGTAAGGGGCTCAGTGCAACTTGCCACTGACCCTCGACATCCCACACTGTACAGTATGTCCGACATCACCTTCGTCGCTGAACCATCACCCTTCATGCACATCAACGAGCGCGCGACAGTTCGGGAGCACTTTGACAGCCTCGAGAACTACTTCCCGATCTACAAGCTCCCCGGCAAACATTTCAAGCCAGACATGGGTGCATTTTATGATAGGATCCTCCACCCAGGTTCGAGGACCTATTGCAATGACAACGGCCTGTCGGTTGTCCATAACGGCATCCACATCGGCCTTACCGCTGTCGTTTTCGAGGTCGAGGGCTGTATCCATGCGGACCATTGCTTCCTGTCCGCGGATGGTGACCGGCAGCACCCAATGAATGTAGAAGATGGGGCATATCAAAGTGCATTAGCGCACTTCACTTCGTGCTGGCTCGAGGTGCCCGATAACTCGGTGGACGGGCAAGGTAATTGGCGTCGCGCGCTGTTGCAGTTGCAGCGCATTGCCCGGCATGCTGACAGTGGCATTCGCATGGATGAATTCATTGCGCCCAAGTGTGATGGTCCTGGTGATCTGTCCCCTGCATATTTGCAGGTTTCTTGGGCTGCTCCGGTATGTCTGCCTTTTTTTCACCTTTCACATTCGGAAATCTCAGGTTAGGACTCACGTCTAGCCTGGTTTCAATAATCTCGACACCCTTCCAGTCTTCAATGCCAAGCACCAGCACCTCCCGATCTCGTCACATGCACAGATCCCCCGTTCACAAGCGCGTCCGTGTCCGTTTCATGCTTCATCTCAGGCCATTTGTGCCATGCCTTGGAGGGCCCATCATGGCCGCCAATTTCGTCTTTATGCACGTCCTCGACTAGTTGAGCTTTGCATGTTGATAAGTAGGTCCCAGCCCTTCGCGTCTGTTCTTCTCTTCTCTGAATGTATCTAGCTCTATTAAATTGTGTACCGGCATGATATCTGCACGATACTTCACCCATTGTACTGTACTGTATGTAGTTCTTGGCTCCTTACTGTAGCTTTACTGTATGCTTAGCGAAATGTCAGTGCGCTCCAATTTGGCTATTGCTGTGAACTCTCGCAAATAATGTGAATTGTGAATTGTGAAAGCCCTGACACAGCGTCAATTTTTCAGGAGGTAAGCGAGCATGCTCGGGTACCGAGACCAGTGGATACGAGGCTAAAGAGATAAATATTGACACATGCCTTGCATACACCCGATGTGGATTGCGCTCCTATCCGCACGAGTCCTCCTTGCTCCTTGCTCCCTGTGCTTCCCTCGTACTTCCTGCAATGACAACCTTTGAGCTGCATATTGTTTGCACTGCTGTTTGACGGTCGCTTCCCCCGAGTGAGCGCACTAAGTTTGATGACGAGTGGGATAAATCAGTGAGTATCATAGATTTGTGGACTTGTAAAGCTGCTGACCACTCACCACTAGGTCAAAACTCACATTGAAGGCTGGCAGAAGAACAGCAAGCATGCCAACGAGGCATGCTCCGATGCTCAGTTTGAGTGGAGTGCGAACATTGTCGCATATGTCTCCTACCTCTTCAGTGCGACGAAGCCCCCATCTCTGCCAAAGGACGCCCCTGCAGATGCAGAGGCACCCAAGCCCTTTCCACTCAGGGCAGGGATCCCCCTCTTTGGTCCACTGTTCGTCCCTCCCAGCTATATCCACCTGGAGAAGAGGTCAAACGTGCCGATGATTGAACCGAAAACTGCTTACCTCAAGTCGATGCATATCGTGCACCCATTCTACTACCCTCAGCTGTCCATGTGCCACCGGTGCAGCAGTGACAACATCCAGTGGGATGGGTGGACTTCGAGCAGCCCACGTGAGGTATATGGGGTTCAACGGGGAGAGTTGGCTCTTGGGTATCAGCTCAGATGTGTAGACTGTCAGGATCTGAAAAGTAAGCAGATGACGAAGGCAGCACGGAAGAAGATCACGTACTCCTGTGCCACGACAAACGATCTGTTCTGGGAGAGATGGGAGTACTGGCAGATACCTCGTGAGTCGCAGAATTGTTCTTTTCATGATGAGAGTCATCATACCCACGCACCTCCACACACTGCATGATTGCTGATCACATTTGATGGAAGGCGGCGCTCCCATCTTTTTCCACAAGTGCGCAGTCACATGCAACTTTTTCGACCTCATTCTCGAGGTCCACCTGTCGAGCACGTCCATCGGCCTTGCAGAGAATATCAAGTGTAAGTATCCCTTCTCACTGAATTCAATCAAGCTTGCTCACTGGGCTGGCATATTCAATGCAGAGCTACATCTCTTGGAATATCACCAGACAGTTCTCGACTTCCTCAAACGATGGAACTGTCATGATGACAACTCGTGGACACCATGCCCACTCAAGGAATTCTCTGGCCCATTCGACCCAGATGGCTTCAACAATTGTTCTATCTCAGCAAGATGGTCACAGATATCTTGCTCGAGAACAGTTGCCACACCCATCAAGACGGAATCTAGCGACTATCTACGGACACTAACAGGTATGTTCAGGGCACATTCTGATGTAATTTTGATGCTTACTGATGCCCTATAATCATAGCCAAATCAGTTTTGATTGACATGACATTCAAGGCATCGAAGAAGGCATCAATATCAAGCAGTAACCAGACACGAATGAATCCGTTGGAGGGGGGGCTGTTTAGCAGTATTAACGAGGTCACCGAGATCATGAAATGGGTGAGTCCATCCCATGCCTCCATGACATGGCGTTGCTAAGCTCATGCACACTGCACCAGAAACTCTGTCAATCACAATCAAATGCAGAGATATCAGAATTTCTTGAAGGCCTGAGGAAGCAGCACAAAATACTCAACATGCCATTGCCAGAGCAGTTTGTCGCTGACAACTGCTGCCACATTGTCCGGGCAATCCTCTGTGTCTTCCCCGAAGCAGCTGTCAGGCTCAACGTTTTTCATGCCATCATGAGGTGAGCCCTCTCTTTCGTTCACGTCTGCCACTGGCTCACTTCTATTTGTGGCTACAGGTACCAAGTTGCAATCATCAACAGTACAAAAAACCCATATAGATTGGCTGTTGCTCAAGACCTCCATGATGCCATCCTCATCAAGGGTGCTAGCAAAGAGGAGCTGGCAAAGTATTGGTCAAAAGAGGAGCAGGAGGTGAAGCTTGAGGCTGTGTACAACAAGTGGGCTCGATGCAGCAGTGTGTGGTCAGCAGTGGCAGCAAAGGTAGTAATATATTTCACCCTCTCTCATTTTCCATTGGCATTCACATTCTTCTTATACCGGAAGGTCCATGCTGATCAGATGAAGCACGTCAGAAAGGGCTGCTTGACGTGTCGACACAACGACATCGCATCTGATGGAAGCTGCATCAAAGGCACCCACAAAGGGTGAAATTTGATAATGTGTTCGCACACGAGTGGCCTTGAGATGTTCGTCGCCCTCAGGCACAACTTCGTCTTGCACTGCAATGTTCGCATCACATCTGTGCTCAAAGATGAGCCCCACCCCTTCGTGAACCAGACTGCCCACGGCTCCCACAATATCTGCCTTGCCAACTACAATGCAAAGGCATGGAATGCCTCCATTGAGACCAACAATGCCCGTGGCTACAAGACCCAAGCCATGCCGCGGCCAGAATTGCCCATCGTCAACAGCAGCAAAATCTTTGGACTCATGCGCTCAGCCGACATGGAGACATACAGAGGCCTCATTCAGCTCAAGAAGGAGGAGGAGGAGGACAAGGACAAGGACAAGCTCCTCCGGATCATGGACGAGAGCGAGGTCACATGTGAACAGGTGAGTGAACAGACAGGCATTGACTTGTCGATGTTTGTCTCTCCAGATGCCACAACAATGTGCCGATGCTGCACTGCTGTCCCTCCTCTGTGTCACCCCTCCTGGTATCCAACAGGTCTGCAGCTTGCAGCACTGCATCCAACACGATGGCCATGCCCGGGCCAGCCACGATGACTGTGATGGCTGCGACTGCTGTGACAGCTGCAACGGTGACAAGAACACCCAATCACCAAGTCGTGCAACCTGATGCCATGGCGGATATCTCTGTGGACCCCATCCTTCTCACAGAAGATGCATACATTCATGCAAGCATGCAAAGTCGCGCAAGCACGCAAAGTCGCGAGAAGGAGGTTTTCGAGGTAGAGCACCATGACAATGTTGTGGTAAGTTTTTTGCTTTTAGTCTTCTTTAGTCTTCTTTTGAGCTCACTGGCACATGCTTGCTGTCAATCATAGGATCTGACTCTCAATGAAGACAGTGCCGAGCTCGAAGATGGCATCGTCACTCTTTCCTCAGATTCCTCGTCTTGCAAATGCAAGATGACGGACGCAGAAGGGCCAGGCAATGCCATCAAGAAGCTGAAAAAGTCGCCACAGGTGAGTAACAATCAGTTCATCAAACTGGGTACATCTACTAATCTTTATTTCACAGAATGCTCACTTGTTTGTGCTGGGCACACGCCTCATCTCCCAGGCAAAATGTGTGCCGTTGTTCAAGACACGACACCCTCCCGCTGCATGCTCGACTCAGCTGCCGCCGAATGCAGGGGTGCCGCACTTGTTAGTAGCACCCTCCATTCTGCATGTGTCTGCAGTCCCTGCTATGCCGTGGTCCGCTGCACCTGTCGTGGCCCCTGCAGCCACGTTGTCTGATGTTTCCACCTCTGCACCCTCAATCATGCTGGCCACATCCACCACTGTGCCTCCGACCATGCCTGCCACTTCCAGCAGCCCCACTCCTCAGCCTGCACACGTGCCCGCTCAGTCTGCCGTCGCTATTGCCTCGGACATGTCCACGGTTTGCACACAGACTGCTGTGCTCACGGTGTTCGACCAGTCGAACCAACCACCGCACAAGAGGATCATGGTGGTCTCGCATCCGGTATGTGGACATGACCTAGGTGTGGTTGAGCAGAGGACTGACATCATTGGGTTGTCCGTGTCGTACGCTGTATCCATTATCTCATTGTCCTGTCTGTGACGTTGCTTGTTTCCGTTCCGTCCGTCAGACGCGTGTCTTGTTTCTTCTTTTCTTCGTCTTGCTCGTTTCATCGCTGCTATGCGCCCGTCTGCGCCCATGCATCGCCATCCTATCCCCGCTCGCACTCACGCACGAGCACGCACCACCCGCATCCCACTACCCGCCCTACTGACATCCCCGCCCGCCCCNCACACCATCTGCTCGCATCGTTGGACTGCGCATCACACACTACACGGCCGCTGATATTTAAAATGCAGGGTCCGCCCTGGTACGTACTTACTGTATAGAGGTGTCTTGCTATTACGGGCGTGTGCATCGGCTCGTTTGAGCGTGTAGTATGTATGTACTATGGACTAATTGAGAAGGCTATGCTCTACGTCCGACAGTCCGCTGCGATTGCTGAGGGGGAGAACAGTGAGAGTCGGTGTAGTGAGGTACAGTCTGGTAAAGTACAGCTTCGATGTGACAGCTATGTTTAGAACGCGCTAGCAGCGGAAGGATGGAGATTACGCATGGCGCGTCCACGACCGTCGCGTGTCGCGTTCCTGTTCCGTGTTGTTGCTGCTACCGCTCCACCTAGTCTTCCAAAGGTAGAGGATGTCAGACACATGGTGTTCGTCGGGTGGTACTTGGTCTCCGTTGCTGGTCTCGGCAAAGAAGACAGTTCGTCGGTCAGGTGTTGCGCTTTGATGCTCGACACAGACAATTCTGCCTTGAGATGGCTAATGGCTCGGGACGTCCCTCAATCCTCGGGATCCGCGCCCATGTCCGAGAGGTTGATTGATAGTTTGGCCTCGCGCGCGCCGACCTGGTACGACACTTGCGAAGTTCGCATCAGGTGGTGCAGTACGGGTTGACAGGCGATCGCTGACAGCTCTGGATGGGAGTGGCCAAAAACATCGCGATTCTGTTGAGATCTGCCGCGATGCCACGCACCGCTGACTTGAACTGACTGATGGCTCGGACCTTTTTTTTTTCTTTACGAGATCTGCTGCAATGTACGAGAGGTCGGGCCTCGCGCATGCCGTTGCGGTGTGAGCTTGCGAAGCACGCGTCAGGTGGTTGTGAGTCGATGTCCCGCAGAGACGCTCAGTGGCGGCCCTGACTTGAGATGACTGGGAGCTGGGAACGCTCGATTTGTTGAGATTTGTTGTATAAACGGTGCACGACCTACCATTGTGGCCAGATGGTTTGCGAAGTAGGTGTCAGGTGCTTGCGTTTTGACGTCCGAGAGCAGACAGCACTGCCTTGAAATGACTGAGGGCTCGACACGTCTTTTCATTTTTAGAGATCTGCGAAAAGGAGCGGTCGTAATACACAGCTCACGATGGAGATGAATAAGACAAGCGATCACTACCGGCCCTGAGTCGACTTGAAAATGGCCTGATTTGATTGGCCTTTGCTTGACCCACTCTATACTCGACTTCCGATCCCGAGACCAACTTACGCGAAAAACCTGCGTGCATGGTCGAGTGCTCAGCGCATACCAAGCGCATCCAGTCGCGTCCAGTGGTCCCACGAGCCCACGCAATCGATAAGATTGATCGCCCGCAATACACGTACAGGCCGTACAGTACGTACGAACATGGCACGCCGCACCACGTAAATATCCCGGAACGGACGGACGCTCGGACGCTCGGAGTCGGAAAATGCAGCGGACGCAGGCTGTCGGGCGCGCTGGCGGCGCGGCGAGAATAGCACTCCCGAGATGGGCGTCCCGCAGGCACGCCTGTGGGCGTAACGTGGCCGGCTGACTTGCGCGCGGGCGTTCGCGCACGAGAAGAATCTGTGCCAGTAGCCCCGCATGGATGTCGGCGACGACGAAGGCGAAGGCGAGATATGGACGCCGGAATGAGNNATTGGTTGCCGTGCCATCGATCGACACGATTAGAGCTGCGCCATGACGAAGCCGCNGAAATGAAAAGCACCGCGGGATGTCGCGACGTGGCGGGCGTGCTGAGTGAGACTGACACTGACGCGGCCGAGGGCAGGGGCAGCTGCCCGTTCGGAAAATGGGCGTGCGTGGCCCGATCGGCCTGCTGGCCCTGCGTCGCGAGGCGAGTCAAGTGCGAGTGTCAAGTGCCCTTGTCGGCGGGACTGGATCCTCCGAAGCGTCACGCCGCACGGGCGCACGCTGAAGACGGAGAAGCGAAGCGCATCCCGGGGCGGCAAAACACTCGCGGGCGATCTGGGCTCGCGGATGGATGGATTAGATGGCACGGGGCTAGTTCGTGCGGAAGAGGCAGCGCGGGAGACCCTGGCGCTGCGGGCGCAGAGAAACCAACGCGCTTCGGGAAGGGGCCTTCGCAGCAGGGCGTAAGAAGAAGTATGCGTCGTGTATGACACGGAAGGCACGATGATCGCGCGGGGGCCCCTTCGCCGGAAGGGCGGCGCATGACTGTCTTGTTGGGGCGAGTAGGATCGCGGGGGACCGTCGCTGGACTTGCGATCATACAGTGGGAGACGTGATTGGAAAGTGAGTGCTGGTTACAGCAGCCCTTCGACCACAACAAAAAAAGTTTCACCGATCGCGCGGCACGGGAACGCATGTGGCATTTGGTTTGAGGGTCGGAAGGGGGAGACGAACAGGGTGGCGGTCGAGGGGGGAGAAGGGATTCCGGGTGCGATGGATGGAGTTTCGTATGGATTCGTACAGTGCTTGGCTGCCGCGTGTTGTGTGATATAACAGAGAAGGCAGCGTTGTACTAGTCAGGTCGGTGTCTGCTCAGGCCCGTATGCAGTCCGGTTGTAACAAGACGATGGATGTGGGAAAAGGGAAGCCTGGGGAAGTTAAGCACCATCTGATGTCGAACAAAGGAGATTGTGTGGCTGATGGCGCGCACTAGGCACTAGCAGACGCGCTCGACGATCGAAGGAATGGAGCACGAGATGAAGTGGTAAGGTGCGCGGCGTGATCTATGAGTGATGGACGCTGCAAGGAGTCGGCCAGATATGGGTTTAAGATGGGGCGAGAAGCAAGAAGCATGGGAAGAAATTAATTGTTGTAGATTGTTGATGTGTGAGGGTCCTGACGCCAGAGGAACACGATGCAGCTGCGGAAGTGACACGGCAGGTCAGCTGCGAGCAGTAATTTGCTATGACAAGGGGAAGCACACGACTGACCGTGACATGTCAGGGATGGTCGGATGGTCTCCGTGGACATCTATTTGCATATTATGTCTGTTCGACCAACGCTTCGGGCATAATAATCGTAAGGTCCTTCGAGAAATAGCAAAGCCATGACTGTTCTGCAATCCCGGCGTTGCTAAATGACGGTGAACGTGTCATGAAAAGAGAAGCGAGACTAGAAGCTATTCGTCAACAAGGGTCATGGAGCGAGATCCAATCACAACAAAAGAAAATAGACACACGACGTGCCAGCTGACCCTCGGTTCTGTCTCACTCCGAAGCAGTAAAGGATTCCAGAAGGGGAATTCAGGTATAGCACAACTGCTCATGCGCACCCGCGGAGTGTGTCGTCGTATCCAAGGCCAATGCTTGAGAAATCGAAGGTGCGAGTCTTCGGGGGATTGACGGCGTGAGTCCGGAAGCTACAGAAGAAGAAACACGGACATTCGACATTTCATCCAAGACTCGGAAACGAACAGAGCGGTTGCAATGATCCAGGCGTGGCTATCTGGGACACCGGCGGTAGGACCGGTCACTTCTTCGCGTTGAAACATCACGGGACTTGGCTGCCTCGAGGCTGTGGTTCATCTCCAGTGTCGTCAAACAACTCCCAAAAGTAAACAGAGGCGTAAGGCGCGACTTCCTGAAGAAGTTGACATGGCTCTCAGAAGGTTCTGGCGCCCCAAAGGCTGTAGAAAAGCACTGGGGGGCCTGGTGACTATCTTTCGCCAGATGACACTGACAGCGCGAGGGTCGGGCGCAAATGCCGCAATGCGCTTGTCAGGTCAAGTGATATGCCTTGGCGTTGTATCCGTAAGGAGAGCCGACTCGAAAATGAGAAGACCAGATGTCAAAGCTGGAATCGAGGGTCTTGAGGCAATGACCGCTGCACGATCAACGCCGGACTGGAGCACCGGGAAGAAAGTTGATCAGCGTAATAGAACAAGACATGCAGAGAAGTGAAGCATAGACACCATGTTAGAGAACGCACTACCCCGCATTGCAAATTTCAACGGTGTCCTAAGGTCTCCGCTGTGTGAAACACCCGCGGACGATGATTGACGAGGCAAGTCGATGGTCCTTCTATGTAAATTGGAAGTGTCCCTCCTCGTTTTCGACGTTATCAGTTGCAATCTCGAGCGATAACAGAAGAGTCGATCGCTGCGATCGTGCCATGTTTGTATGCTTCGCCCTTGAGCTGATGCGCTAGAGTAGTCAATAGAGGACCCAGATGAGATTCAAAGCGAGAAACAGGTCTATGTTCTCGGGGCTGACAATCGAGCGCTTATTGAACACAGTGCGGGAGTACTTGGCTATTGAGGTGCTTGCTGGGACACAGCAGATAGGTGCGCGGACGCTGTCGTCAAGTCTATGGGTATATTCGTCAAGTCTATGGGTATATTGTTGTAAGAGCCTAGAAGGTATGTGATGTGTGTATCGCACTGCTCGGGCGCTTCTGATTGGAGTCGACTGGATTCAGTCTGCCGCGTTAATTTCACGCCAATATATACAGCGTAAACCGAGTGAGCTCACCTCTACCTCACTCTCGCCGTCGCATCATTATGACCGGACGTAGAACACAAATAGCGCCGGTCGGTAGCGATAGTGCTGAAGCTCGTTGATGCCGATGTTCAAACGTTCAAGTTGTGGAGATCGATGATGACGATGCGGCGCTCTACAGCTCTCGGCTATTGGGACCGCCGCATGTAAGCGTCAATCCGTTTGGGCTGATGCACAGAAATTGAAAGAAATGTAAGTTCATCCTTATAAAGTTGCAAAAATTCCTGTCTATCAGCGAGTTGAGAGAGCTCCGAGTTGTGCGACGATGAATGAAGACACCAAGTCACCCGAAGCCCTGATATCACTGCGCGCGATGCGTCACTGGATCAATAGCCAATTTATCGACAAGTCATCATCGTATCCGAGTCTCCACAATGACCGTCAGCGGAGTTCGACGGGCTCAAAACAGGCCGCTGCGTCGACCGACATGCAGTTACAGGACGTCCACCTCAGAAGGCTTAAATAACATTGAACCGAGACCTGATCAAAGCTAGCTTAAGCAGACCCTGCTATGTTAAATAACAACAGGCCATAAAGATATGTCCATAATTCCAGCTCAAACCCGTTTTTTAAACGGTGGACCTCCGCACGATCATGGACCAAAGAGCTGCTGCCACATCTCCTCTAGCGCTTCGTCCTTCGCATCGTCAAGAGTAAACGACGGAATCTCCTTTCCACCCCAGGTAACCTTTGCCGATCTCTCCAAAACACTAGTGATGTGATTCGAGTACCACTTGGAATTCACGTCGAAGTCGATTTCGAGTGGTGTCCCTGCTGCTTTTCTACATTCAGCCAACCTCCGCAAAGGATCCAAAATGTGGCCTCCATGAAGCGGAATCTTGGTATATGAATATATGACCTTCTTGAGTCGAGGTAGAGTGCATGGATTTGTTGGATCGTCTGAAAGTATGGCCTTGAGAGTCGTGCAAGACCTAAAATCGACCCTTGTTGGAAGCTCATAAATGTCCAACACCTCTACGCCGTCCAAAGACCATAGAATTTTCCGCCATACCTCCGGAGAAAGACTGTGACCAACATACAGCTTCAGTATCTTGATGCTCTTGGAATGGAGGCCGAGCAAGTCACGGCACAGCGGAAGACAGCGGCTCAAATTGTAAGTTGAAGATGCCTCGATGCGGCATTTCATGCAGATAGAAGCTTCAATTTCTCTTGTCGAAGCCCCCCCGTAGATGGTAGCCCCTCCGTAGATGGTAGGCCTCAAGCCCTTTGCAGGTCCCGCCACTTCAGCGCTTGCCTCCGACCAACCCATCAAGACAAAATCATGTTTTTCGTAACACAAGGCCATTGTGTGAATAGGTGCAGCATTGGATCGGATGCTCTCCGCATATGGAGACAGGGTGTCAAAGAGCGGCTCGCAGTTTCGCTCCCAATGTCCGAATTCGAAATGAGCTTGTCCAAGGGATGGGACACATAGAGCATGGAGAAAGTCCCGGCAGCTCCAAGGATAGGGATTTGAGAATTCCAATTTCCGCAAATTCGACATACGGACAGGTTCGCATGATGGAACCTGCATGTCGGCGGAGACCTCTATGAGTCTCCCACCCATGATCCGAAGGACATTCAATTGGGATGTAGAGGCCAGAAGAGTGAGCATTCTGTCCTTGCTCAGATTCAGGGAACATGTCAAAGACACTAGAGCTGGCAGGATTGGCGAGCGAGGTGATATTTGGAAAGGCATGTCGAGCCTCAAGTGGCGCAACCTAGGAGTGGCATGGCTATTAAAGGTGCTATCTCTGAGTATGATCTCTGGGCGCGTGTCAAGCATAGTCCACCCCCAGTGCCTCCTAAGCAAGGACAACGACTTCAAAAAGGGCCTTTGGACGCCGGTATCGAAGATAGATGCCATTTTCTCAGGGGTAGCAGTGATCGCCACGTTTTGCCATCGTTGAGATTGCAAGATGATCATGTCCAGGGTCTGGGACGAATGACTATTATAGTCAATCGTCACATCTAGAGGCGCCTCGGCTGAGCGACGAAGGAACAAATCTATCCACGCATCTGTCAAAAAGTTGACAATGCGGCTCCAGAGCAGAGGAGATTCGAGGCTGATCGTCCGCCATCTTGTACATGTAAAAGTGATTGTCGTCCATGCCGGTCGATGCTTCGTATCCAGAATAACAGTCACCGGGTCGTTTTCTCTCTTGAGATACTCGTCGTCCCTGCAGAGCATGAAAATGTGGACAAGGACTTCGTCAGGGAGCTGAGATATCGGAGACGTGTCATTGAGTCGCCTATAAAGAGCGAGAAGAATCGATTCATGTAGAATGGTGTCCGCCCTAAGGAGGCGTTGAATCTGCTGTTCCACCTGCCCGCGTGGAAGTCGGGCGTGGATACCGTTCAAGTCATCAGAACTATCGGCGAGATCACGAAGAAGGTCTAAGACTTGAGATAGCCTATTGATGCAAATGATAGACCACCATTCCGCTCAATAAGTGTGCTCGCCGACTGCGAAATAAACTCACCCAGTTTGGACTGCCATCCGACAAGTAGATTTTAGGATAATTTAAAACTTCGATAATTTGATCCAGCTCAGATCCAGCAACGCGCTACATGGAATACTCGTCAGCTACCAGAATATTGCAATGATAGCCCCGGGGACGAGTAGAAATGAAGCGCACAGATATCGCCGATAGGTCAATAGCAATTATCAACGTTCGAAAGGAATAGGGCTATTCAACTTCAAGTTCAAGTTGGAGAGTTCAGCGGAGATGTTGCACGGGGACTCGTAAGGATGTGGAGTTCTGCTGATTAAAGGACCCAGAAAGCGAGCTACAAACGACTTGGGCATGGATGGTCAAAGACTGGACGTGTTGCAGGTTGACCGACAGCTCGACTTGAGGACTTATGATGCATGAGGCCAGCATGAGGCAACTTGGACACGGTGAAGCAACGATGAAGTGAAGCGCCAGGAAGCGCCCGTGGGCAACTCAAATCGCCGCTCTGCACTGCCGCGTGCAATTTATTGGTACAATGCCAGTCCATTATGCTCTCTTATTATTACGCTAGAAGTGCTCGTAGAGACGGAAGGATATATATACCAAGCAAAGATACAACAGAGATAAATGACTAAATGTACGATTATGCCTCTGACTTTCTCCGCTTCTTCTTGGTCGACTCGCCGTTAGCCTGCTCTGCAGCCGCCGCTGCAGCCGCCTTTTCGGCCTTCTTGGCCTTCTTACGAGCCTTGCGTTCCTCCTCTGTCTCAGCATCGACCTAGAAAATATCACATTGGCATATAAGCAGGACTGTCGAGGAGGCTCATCTCACCATAGAAACATCGGCGTCGCCGTCAGGTGCGCTTTCTCTCCGCTTCCGCTTGTTCTCCTTCTTGCTCTCTCCCGCCTTGCCGTCGACGTCCATGCCATCCTCACCGCTCTCGTCCGTCTTCGCCTTCTCTTTCTCTGACTTCTTCTGCGCCTTCTTTGCCTCCTTCACCCTGCGCTTCTCCTCCTTCGTGTCCAGCACCGCCTGTACCGCGATCTCCATCGGCTCTCGTTGTGTCGAGACGAGATCCACAGCGTCAGCGGCGGTGTTGTACGACCGCGACTCGCCCGTCATCTGGAACTTGGACTGCTTCCTCCCGTTCTCGGCGAAGCGCCGCACGCCCGACGCGTCGCCTTCGCTCTCCAGTGCGCGCAGCCGTGCTTCGAGCTTGGCACGGTTTTCGATACCTATTGAGGGAGCCAGGGGTTCGGACTTGCCGTCGGCGTCGGTGAGAGCGTCCACACGGACCGACAATGCCGTTTTGGTGGCGACCATACGTGCCATCTGAAGACACGTTAGCCCACAGTATATTCAACGAGGATTCATGAACTCACTTTTCCCTTCAACTTTGGCGGTGCTTGACCGACAAGTGAGGCCTGTGACGGGTTAGCAAAGAATGCCATGTCAGGTTGAAAGCGAACGTACATGGTAGATGAGACCGTATTTTGGTGTATCGTGCTTCGTCTTCAACGCTCTGAACAACGCCTTCTCCGCACCCAAGATCTGAATGGTACTCGCTGGGTGCTTCGCCAAGCTCAACAAGCTACCGGCGTGGCTAATCAGCCTGGCACCAACGAGCTCGCCGACAAGGGCAGTCAGGTTAGGCGCAATCGCAATCATACGATTGCGCAAGTACTCTGCGAGCTGCGCGCGATACGCGGAGATGGAGATGACCTGGTCACACAGAGCCCATATGTGCGCGATATCAGAGTCGGAGATTTCAGTGCCCATGGAGATCTCGGACGCGGCTTTGAGCGTCGCCTCCAGGTCTTCGGGGAGGAGCGCGGCAAAGTCGGTCGACGCGGCATTGGTGCGGAAGCCTGGAGTCGGGGAGCCCGGGTTAGATGCTGGAGAAAGAAGCAATAGAGATTAGCATACCCATCGTCTTGACAACTTTGGCGTAGGCCAGGTTGTCCGAAATGATCTTGGCCATTTCGGGGAAGTGCCATCCATACCATTCCTATTATTGGATTGTATGTTATCTCGTTGCCGCAGAAGAGCGAAACAAGAGGACAAACCTTCACGCGCATGGCGTAGATGTTGATTTCCTTGTCAAGGTCATCGAGAAGCGCGATGGCCTGGACGACCATCGTGTCCACCTTATCAGGTGAGAACTTGAGCTTAAAGCTGCGACATTGTCAGCACCAGGCCGTCGTACGCATGCTACTGTAACACGCACCGGGACAGTGAGTGACTGAGACCCAAGCTCATAGTCGCCAAATCCTTAGGGTCCAAACCGTCCAGCAGCGCAGTCAGCTGGCTTCGGATACCACGGAACAGATCCAGCGAGTCAGAATCAGAGGTGACATTGATTCCAAGCTTTTTGGTGATGGGTCGGACTGCATGTGCAGAATAAAATTCATCAGCTTCGTGTTGAGGTGCACAGGCAGATACTGACCAAGTTTGGGGTCGACAACAAGCAATGAATCTTTTCCTTTGCCCTTCTCCACAATCTCGTCCGTGAGCCACTTTTTCAGGCCCTTCCCGATCTTCCCCTCCTGAATCGCGGTGATTTCTTCGACCGCCGTTGCAGTAGACGTAAATCGGTGCAAAGACTTCAATTTCAGCCTTCACACACGTCCAAAACCAAGCACGACGACATTAGCTCCAGTTCTCACGGAAAGCACAAGCAACTCACAGTTTGTTCGCCTTCTCTGGCGTCTCAAACTCCTTGTACAAATCCGGGCTGGTGATTTTGCCCGAGTCTGTTACCTTGAACAGACAGAATCCGAGTGCTGTCTCATAGAGAACCAGCATTTTGAAAGGTGCGCGGGGGCGGGAAAGTGGGATTAAACGTGCAGAGGGCTCGCTGCTGTGAAGGACGGCGAGGATGCTCACAAGTTTTTGCCGGACCTCTGAGCGAAGCGTGGGACGATGATAGACCGATCATGGTCCATGGACCAACTATGCACCCATCTCGTCTCCGGGCCGCCATTAGGCGCCCAATGATGGCTCGTCTGCTCCCGACAAGCAAGTTCTAGGTGGGAGATAAGTATTATTCTAAGGTGTGATTCGAGGCACTCTGCTTCTTTGGGCTTACACACTCAACTAGTCGACCATGTTCAGCGTGTTGAAGCTGGGCCTGGTGCTCGCGTCTCTGGGCAGTGTCCTCGGCGCGTCGCAAGAGCCATTTGGACTTCATGCTCTCTCGCTCAATCATCATGCACATAGTGTGCACAACGACTCCATAGGCGTTCAGGAATTACACCTCTCG
>SFCI01000075.1:0-39949 GCA_004681135.1 Hericium alpestre | reverse complement strand
AGGATCAATATTTCTCCAACGTCGCGCTGAAGGTCAACACCAAGTTGGGTGGCATTAATCATCGTCTGGACCAGAACGCAACCAATTGGTTGATGAAGATCCCGACGATGATGGTGGGGATAGATGTAACCCATCCGAGTCCAACCAGTGCTCGCGGGAGTCCTTCAATTGCCGCCGTGGTCGCCAGCGCTGATAAGGACTTCGTTCAATTCCCGGCGAGCCTTCGTCTGCAGAAGTCCAAACAAGAGGTGTGTGCCTTGTAAATTCGTTCTGTTGCTGGAACTCAATGGACGACTGTCTTAGGGCATAGCGGAGCTCGCAGATATGATGATTGAGCGCTTGCAACTCTTCATTCGGCGCAATAAGACGCTGCCACAGCGCGTGCTGATCTTCCGTGACGGTGTATCTGAGGTAAGTACTTGTGGTTCTAAATCACACAGGTGCTAATCATTCTTTTGCAGGGCCAATACGACAAGGTTCTCCGCGAGGAGCTGCCGCAGGTCTTCGAGGCATTCAAGCGGATCGACTCCAAAAATCCGACATACCATCCGCTGCTCAGCATCGTCATCTGCGGCAAACGCCATCATGCACGGTTCTACGCCAGCGACTCGAAAGACGCGGACAAGAACGGCAACACGAAGCCGGGCACTGTCGTCGACAAGGGCATTACCTCCATATTNGACTTCGACTTCTACCTGCAGGCGCACGCGGGGCTGCAGGGAACCGTCCGGCCAACGCACTACGTCGTCATTTACGACGAGATCGGGCTGGGCGCGGACGAGATCCAGCAAGGCGTCCACACGACGAGCTATCTGTACGCGCGCGCGACGAAGGCGGTCAGTTTGATCCCTGCCGCGTACTACGCGGACGTCGTGTGCGAGCAAGCGAGATACTGGATCCATGGCTTTCTGAATCAGGGGTCAGATACTGCTTCGTCCAGCGGAGCTAGTGCATCAGGCACTGCTGGGGGTAGAGCCGCACGCGACGCTGCGGACCAGCGTGTCTATGCGGCTGCACAGAGGATGTGGGGTAATGGCCTGCATCAAAACCTGAAAGATACGATGTTCTATCTCTAGATACGTTGCCTTCCGCCATCGGATGTACGTAGTGTATATCTTCCGCTGCTACTCTCACTCGCTCGCTATGAATGTCCTGTCCATACTATGCCGATGTAATTTTAGAACACCTTGGCTTGCAACCTTCCCCTATTTCTAGATTGCAACTGTCTGGAAAGTTCTCAGATTCGGATTGCTTGCTGACACACCTCCCGGGATCTGCGCCTACCACTTCATCTCTGGACAGATGGAAGTTGGTTGGAACAAAAAAAGGTGAACTACTTAATCGCCGAAGGCTGCGCACGGGGCCTGAGCCCACGGCAAACGCAAGGCTATCTGAATTCTGAAAGCCGGAACCTTGTGGCGTCCTGAGCGCTGAGCGCTGAGCGACGCACTCAGTCAAGATAGGGTATGTTGTTCGTTCTGAAGCCGAGTCGGAGGTCGAGCGAACAAACTTTCCGTGGAGGTCGAGCATCGTTGACTTTTCATAATAATAGCATGTTATCTATAACAAAGGCTGGCAAGCACACGTTAAGACACCAGGCGTGCTTCGGATGAACCTCCGTCGCGGAGATTAAGGTAGTGGACACAGGACAGTAGATAACTTTCCTCAGGATAAACCTATACGCTAGTCGAGGTACGCCAATGTTGCTTGACAGCGAGCGCTCCCTTCACGCGTCGTCGACCAATGAGGTCGCCTGCTTGAGCCTTATTTTGACTTCATCCTCATAAAAGAATTGCTCGAGAATTTCATCCAGTCATATGAGTATGAGAGGGAGTGATAGCTTTCTCATGAGACAAGCGTGGGGCATGTCCAGCTGCGCCGAGGGTGATGCGACAGTTACTGTGATAGTACTATCAGCCAACGAGAGCCCTCGGATGAAGGTTGGATTTTCTGATGCGACATCGTCGCTGCAGATCTGTTGGGAAAGCGATGTCTGGAAACATTATGGAAGAGAAATAGGCAATCTCACGAGAAAGACGGACAAGTGCATACCTTGGTGAGAACTACGCTGCCATAGACACGCTGTCGCGGGGCGGCTGTAGACCGACAAGATAGACTGCAGTAATGAGTGTGAGTATAAAAGTGGAACGAAGCTGTATACCGGTCTCGCTTTGATATGATGAGATCTATCCAAGACGTCAAGGCAACTCCGAGATGATCCTTTTCCTGCTTCTGTCTCTTTTTTCTGAATGCCGGTCGGGGATTCAAGGCCTTCAGCAACTGAGCTCAATCTGCTCGAGTACTCGTCCTCATGAAACGATGCCACGTAGTCTCACCTTCGTGAACAATACTCTCAGCACTTTTTGAGTGACTCTTGTCCTTCAAGACGAAACTGTTCGGAAGCAGATCATACAGAGATCGTATTGAATGGCCATGGGTTGAATCGAGTTGCGATAAGATAGAGAAGTACATAAGACAGCGGTGGCTGTACACTAGTACTGCTGTCGACCTTCCGACTCGGCAAATGATGATCACGTTGACTGTCATTCACATTGTTTTCTAGCTTGAGCTCAGCCGCCGAGCTCATGCGGCACGATCATACTCAAGTCCAGATACAAGCCCAGCTATTCAATTTCTGACGGAAGTACGTCTCGTACGCATCCTGCGGGCGCCCGATCTTCTCCAGAACCTCGCCGAGTCTCGCCGGAGAGCTTGAGATGCGGGAGCGGTGCGAAGCCGTCGAGGGACAGGGACAGCGCGGCATCGTATGCGCTATGCGGGCCAACGCAGCCCTGCACGCCATGAGCCTGCACACAACAACGGTACACGGGTGGCCTCAGGTGCATAAAAGGGCCTGCCCTGGCATGCAGAAATGTGCCTCGAGAGTCGACGCCCTGGCTGGGCTTGCTAAGGGGAATAAGAAAGGTCAGTAAAGTTGAAACGGAGGCAGTCCAGTCAAGGACCATGAAGAAGGGCAGATATGGGCATGGAGAATGACCGGGATCGCTCATGCAAAAAATGCGCGCATTTTGGCGGGCCCGGTCGTGGAGGGAAGGAGGAGAGGAGGCCGGTCGTTTTAACGCGGACTGTGGCAGTGACCTTTGTTTACTCTCACGTGAGATCATGTGACCGCACCGCGTCGGTGCTGGACAATGCTTGAGCGGCTCGATGATGACATAATGCGCCACGGAGGGTATTGGCGCCCGTCAGAAATCCTCGAATAATGCCAGTGCGAGAAGTGACTCAGGAAATGTGAGGCCCGTGATTGACTACAGGAGTATCGAAAGACTCTATGTACCAATTTCTGTGTAATTTAGAATATATTTGAGCCCCCTGCAGCACTGCAACCGCTCTTTACGCAGAACTTGGCAGGCGCTCAGTGCTTACGTGAATTCGTGCCTTGTTCCACGCATTCAATCTCGGACACCAAGTATTCACCTTCTAATCCCTTCTCTCCGGTGGTATATTCTATGACCTTTCTCTTTATCTCTCCAATTACCCCTTACTATCCTCAAAAACCATCACTAGTCCGGCCCAAATCAACAGTCCCGGTGATCGAGGATGGTGATCGAGGATGGCTGGACAACGCGTCGTAAGTGCTCTCTCAATCCTTCTCATTCTGCCAAGTTAGACCACACATAGCAAGGATTTACCAGTCAAGGACACCCATCCAGCCCAAATCGCCAGAAATCCGGGTCGGCTGGGCCATTTCTGGCAGGCAAGGAAAGTTAAGGCCCAAGGGCGAGCGTCACAGCACCTGCGGTGGACAACGAGGAGTACGGTTGGGAAGAACAGTAGGTAAGGAAGATTGCTATGTCTTTAGCAGTAGAGAAGCTCACCCATAGCAACAATCCAGCCTACATCATTATGTTCCGCTCCTGGCCAAGGCTCGTGCGACGCCGATGCGCACGCTTTCCACACCTTCCGACATCACCGGCGCGACAAGAACACAGCCGGCTGCTATGTCAATAGGAAGTGTGCTTCGACGAGCATGCGTGACTGTGAGGACGGCTACAGATAGGTTTTCTCTGGAGTGGCAGCTGGCGGGGATCTGATGCTCTGCCCCACTGTAGATACTCTCCTCTGCAGATCGCCTTAACCCCAGGCTCCTATACTGTTCGTCTCCCAGCGATGCAGGATCAAACGCCCTCCAGGGTACTGACAAGTTATTGATGCGAGCAATCTCGCGGGAGTCATCATCCAGGCGCTGAAGTATGTGACGAATATGGGCTTTGACATCTTGGTGTATATTATCTTGGAGGCCTTGTCCAATCCCAACAAGGCTAGGGTCAAGGACGAAGGAGTAAACACTTCGGATTGGTTGCAGAGTGCGTAGCAATTCTCCTTTCTCAACCATATTCATTTTAAGTCTCGCCCTCACCACAGGCCTTGCATCGTTCACCGGCATGCTCTTCCAGCGCTACAGCGCCGCCATCACGCCTCTCCTCAAGCCCATCGTGCACCAGTTGTACAACAACCAAACGACGGAGATCGTCGTCCTGCGCGAGCTGATCTAGAAGCTCGCCGGAATCGAGCCGCTGCCGAGCCTCTCGGACGCGCAGGTCACCGCGATGGCCGGTGGCCCGACCCTTCAAATCGAGGCGGTCGCCTTCGTAACGCGCGGTGCGCGCCTCGACCCCGCGGAGGTGTACAAGGGTCCGCAGAGGCTCGGTAAGGCGCTGCTTGATTCGTCGCTTGCGCTGCCGCTGCTTATCCAGGTGGCACAGCAGCGCCAGTCGGCGGTGTACCAGACGCAGGACACGCACCTCAAGTCGATCGCAAGCTTGTACGAATTAAGTAACACGGGCTTTTCTATCGCGTACGTGGGTCTGATTTGGTGTTGGTAGACACATGGTGTACTGCTGCAATATTTGGAGCTGTTGACCACGCCGTCTGTGATCCGTGCGCAAGACTATGCGCTGAAGATCGTCCCTTTTCTTGCAGAACTCGGCGAGGTGTATGGTATCTGTGCATCAATAGTCATGCAGATTATGCGGCCGATTCTTCAAGCTTCCCTCCTGGTACGCCTTTCCGTATCATTCAACCAAGAAACATATTTCACATCCCGAACAGAAATCCGCCCTCGCCCTGAACGAGCAGGAGCACATTGCCGGCGAAGAAGCCGAAAGGCGACTGAAGGCGCGCTTGCTGCGAAGCGCGATCCCAGTGCTGCCAACTCTCGGATAGCATCGCCAGGTTCAACAGAGCCCCCCGCGTCCGATCCAAATGGGGACGCTAAGCCTGCTACTCAAGATCCCAAGCCTTCGGAAGACGCGGTAATGGAGAATGCAGTTGTCACCACACCTCCGCAGTCTGAGGCGCGTCTTATATTCTTGATTCGTCTCTTCTCGTACTTATGTTTTCGCCACAGAGTCCTTGGATGCCAGGAATCGAGGCCTTGTTTGATGACTTGAAAAAGGTCGCACCTAAGGAAGCTCATGACATCGTTGGGTACGTGTCATATCTATTGTATCTTCTTGCTCCTTCTGACGATGACCACGCAGCCCTGGATTCTACATGACGTTCTGGCAACTATCGACGTACGATCTCGCACCGCCAAGCTCCAAGTACGACGACGAAGGAGCCAATCTCCATGCTCTGAGCCGCCAAGAGGACACCAAGTATGTTCAAGCGGACCGCTCTTCAGACAGGACGAAACGCCAGACTGCGTTTGCGCATCGGTCTCGAAGAGAGCGCTGCAACATGTTCGTCCACACCTTGGCGTAGGAGCTAAAAGAGTAGATGATCTCCCGCATGTCCACCATCAAGCGGTTGAAGAAGGAGAAAGGGCATTGGTTCGGTCATAGTATGCATCTCAGTTGTTTCTTGGAGCGATTTCTTAACCTGCTTGACAGGCACCAAGGCTGCCGTGCTTTCGTCCGCGATTATCGAGCATTGTATCCAGCCTCGTTGCCTCTTGTCACCCATGGATGTCGATTATTGCGTTAAATGACCAAAGCCATTCATACGCTGGGGGCTCCTGGGTTCAGCACACTCATGGTGTATGACAAGCTTCTGGGCCAGCACGCGAAAGTCATCGTGTTCTCGTGCAGCGAGTATGAGGCGCGGAACTATGGTTGGTGCACACTGCTGTAGCGAAATAATTTGCATTGCTAATTTTTTGTACAGGTCGCTTCCTTACTGGGCATTCTCACCGAACTCTACAAATGGTATCAGGACGAGCAGGTCTATATGCAAGACAACCGCGTCAAGGTATCGGGGAGGGCGGTATGGCTGCCAGGCTTCCAGCATCAGTTTTCCAACAACGCTGCCGTGGAGCCGTCTGTGGTCCTGTCGTGGACGAATTTCCAGCATATTATGCGCAAATGGCATCGCAAGCTTTTCCAAAGTTCGTACCGGCCGTATTTTACCGTACTTCTCGTTACTAACGTTCCGATTCTCCTTCTACAGTCGCTCGCGGAGTGTATTCAGACAGGCGAATTCATGCATGTCTACAATGCCATCATTGTACTCAAGGAAATTCTCCCTGTGTTCCCTCTGGCAAACGTGGCCGAATCGCTCGGCATGCACCTCAACCAGGTGATGATTGCTTTCTTGGAGAAGAGAAACGTGGCGACCTGAAGATCTTTGGGAAAGCGTATGTGCCACTCAGATTCTGTCGGGGGTAATCTGTTGACTATGTATATTTCTACAGTTATCACGCGAGCCTTCTCAAGAGGGAGTCTTACTGGGCCTTACTGAAGTCTTCGGTACCAAAGGTATGTGAACAAATTTGCCTGCAAATTAAAACTCAAACTCTGTCCTGATCCTTTCCCATGAAGCCGGTGACGGCTTCCACAGCATCGTCGAGTCAATTTTATCGTCTCCGGGCCCGCAGCAGCCGAGAAACCTAAGGCCATGTCAATAGGCAACGGACCTGTATCGATGACCGCATCTCAGGCCGATAAATCCCGGCATGTGTCCACGCCGACACCATCCGCTCCTCACGCACAGCTTGCAACGAATGGCAGTGCTGAGAAGCCAGGTTTAGAAACTTCATCCACTAAGATGGCGATAAACAGGTACGTCACAGCACGCTCCTTTTGAATTTGCGTTCATGATCTTGAATCTAGCATCCCAAGGCCCGAGGTCATCAGAAGGGTGCGTGCGGATGCCAGGTCAGCGATCTCGACACTTTCTTTTGCTGTCTATATACTCCTGTCGGCCCCTTTTTTTCCTTTCTTTCTAGGATGCTCATGGCCGCGGCCGCGGTGTCGACTCCACGCATAGTGCGTCGGGCGGTGCGTCGTCAGGGCCTCAAGGTCGGCGTACGCATGCTATAGTCATGCCTCATCCCCACCACACTACCTCGGCACTATATGTGACCCACACTTTACGCAGCGATGCTGCACCAATCGACTCCACGCCTAGTGCGTCGAAGCGGTGCATCGTCAGAGCGCTGTGGCGTGCTATTGTTTGTCTCACTCCTGCATTTCGAGGATATGAATCCTGGCTTTGACCTAAGCTTTGACCCATGTAGACCAGTCGCAATCCCTCCAGGTGTGTGACTATGCTTTGCTCATTATTGTCTGGTGCCTTGACCATAGTTGCCAGACTTTAATCATGCATTGAAATAAAAGCTTAGGCACGTCGCAGTGAGTCCAATCCTCTTTCCGCACTCCTTCCGCCCATTCTGCTGTCTAACGCATTTCTGTTCTTGGATCACTTCTCAAGCAATGCCGAACGAACCGAGGAATACGCTTGGCTCTTCGAACGAGTTGTTGAACGCCATGCAACCGCCAAACAGAACGGTGAGCTTACGAAGTGGAAGAAGGAGTTGATCCACGAGGAAAGAAGGATGGGACTTTGGAAAAGATCAAGAGGTGCAGGAGCGATGGGAGAACTTGATTCCGTAAGTTCTGGTTATTTGTGTTTGCATTTCATCCTCACATTCCTCTAGTGTATTCAGAAATGGCTCTTCAACCATGTCAAGGGTATATTTGGAAGGCAAGAGCAACGGTTCTGCCAGGTCTTCCAAACCAAAGCCCCTCACACTCAAGGCAGCGGATCTCGGCAACAATCGTGCTCCCAACGCGCGAGACCTCATGCAGAAGGACCCTCAGGTTCAAGAACGTTTGGCGGTGATTTGTCAAGAAGGTCCTAAGGATGGAAAGAGTGCTCAAGCTGGTATCAGTGAAGAGCTCACTGACATGCTCAAAGACCCGGACACTCTAAAGCTATGGAAGGACCGTGCTGCAACTGCGAAGGTGGTGTTCCACGAAAGGAAGAAGGAGAAGAAAGCAGCCCAAAGCCTTGCGGCCGAGTGCAAAGGCATCTCCCAATCAGTCGACATGGTAGAACATGGACGAGCACCGCATACAATGTTGTATATTACCTGCTTGGCGAAGTGCTTCTCATCTGCGCTGCGCATTGACCATTGGTTTGCTCTTTTCACGGTGCGGGTGCCATTTGGCCCATACGAGCCAGTACCAGAACAATGAGCACAAAGGACTGTCAGTTGCCGCAGGCAAGGGTAGTCACTTACGTAATCTCATTTCCATAAACGGACATGTGTCTGATTACGTAGGTAGTTACAGTAGTCCCCCTACCCACAGCATCAGAGTTTACGGTTTCCGGAAGTGTCTCGACGTTCCCACGCCTGAGACCGTCCCAACCGTCCCGACTGTCTCACCCCGGGACAATTACCGCCACCCTAGGTGGTGTTGCGGTGCGAAAGGGCCTTTGGTAATGTTTCAGCCTTTTATAGTAATAATTTCTCACATCTTAAAGTAAGGTTGTAGGTCCGATTCTGGCAATTGTTATTCTTGTGATTTTAAATGTTTCTTAGAGATATCAGTCTACTAAATCAAATTCAATTAGTGTTAAACTATATACATATGTAAATCAATGCTAGTCTTATTAGAACTGAAAGATTTTAGTATAAGAAAGTGCAAACTTGTTGAAATAACAGATAAACATATTTAATAGGATATTCTGCACCTTGTTATTGATGTAAGTGAGTGAGATGTATGATAATATAATAAGGGCAATTCTACCTCCTCAGAACATTTGTTTTCATGACAATAGGTCCAGAAATGACTGAGATATGAGCAAATCACTTGAAAAGATACCCTTGAGGAGGAGATCATAGTGATTGCATCATAGCAGGGCAATGAGTGGTGCTATTTACACGATAAATATACCGTTGGAAAGGTCTGATTCATATCTTTCCAATGGTATATTTTACAAGACGATCAAATAAGTATTGAGAAAATGTGGTAGCAATTCCTGAAGGGTTGGTGTTAGAGGCAGGGGCAAACTTGTTGAGGCTGTATCTTTTTATGGACTCATCCAATTGTAATGTACCTAGAGTTATTAACTACATATATTACTAGCCGTTACCCGTGCGATGCACGGTGAATACAGTAATCTGACTCAGAATGACGGATGGACGGCTTTCTGTGCTATACATATAAGTTAGTAGGAGACGACAAAATCGTGTGGCTCAAGAAAATTTATACAATCCGGTATAATTTAGTAAAGGCAAATTACTTTACCGTGCGCAGCCATGACAATTTCAGCATTTATGCTGGTATCAGTCCTTACTGTCCGTCTGCATGGGGCTTGAACCCATGCGGACCCGTACACATGCTCGTGCTCGGGCAAGCTGAGGACAATGGCATTGGGCTCAAACTGTCTTTCAGGAAGGCCGTCTCACTTTGGCCCATCAAGTTCACGTACCAATGTCACGCGAAAAACACTGGCAAACGTGCTGCAATCCTCTGGAGATTTGTGAACTGTTTATCGGATGTGAGTGGACCGTTAGCACTATATGCCTGTGGTGGGATGACTGAATGGTGTTCACCGCGGAGGGCTGGCTCCCAGGATATCGAACATAAAATCCTACTTTCAAGGGCTGTAGATGAGCGTCCTTGAATCTGGGTGAACTCATATACCAGACACTCACCCGACTCGCAGAAGACGTCAGATCTGACGATGATGCCCGGTGTCATCTCAGGCGAGATTGACAGCCCCCGAGCATTACGCACGGATCCAGATCGGTCTCCACATAAGCTCATTGACGGACGGATGACGGCGCTGTGGCCGAGCGCTGCAGAACCCGACAGCGAGACGCGTCATCCCGATACTTGACGATGACACCCTTGGCAATCTGCAGGGCGGTCCCAGCATTGTCGCGGGAAAGTCGGCAAGGTAAAGCAGGTTGTAATATGCATCTTCGAAACATGTGAGTCAAATACCACTGAGACTTGCGCAGCCCACTCACCAGTCGACAGATCTCTCCTCTCGCACCCTTAAAGCCATCTCCCGACCTTTCATCCTCGGTTCATCGCTGCGTACTTGACGATGACGCCCTTGATGGTGTGGCAGGGGCATACCAGTCGAATCGTAGGGTGGAATGGACATCAAAAATGCACTGGAGGCAGTAAAATGAGGTAAGTATACTTCCCGTGTCGAAATGGCCGCGACTCACCTGTCAACGCACCACGAAGCACGCGTGCTGCGCTGCACCCAGCGCTCGCACTGGAACCATCAATGTCAGTGGATTGCTCGACGACGAACTACCATCCCTCAGCGGTGAGTGCTGCTCGTGGCAAGCTTTCAAATTCTGGGGGAAAGGGGACAAAAATTGCTGTTTCCAAGGCCCTCGTAAGTCCTATTTTCACTCGGCTCATGTTAGTGCGATGGACTCACTATGTGGTACGCAGATGTGATCAGCAATGTGAGGAAATGCGCCGGGCATAGCCCAGCGCCCGCGTATGCATCGTCGGGCCTCCGTCAATGCTGATCCTGAAACCTTATCCTATGAGCATGGAGGCTGCTCGGCACGGGCCACTGGATCCTAAAAAAAACCACAAAATGGGGGTTTCTGAGGGTCTAGTGAGAGCCGCTTCAGTAGGACGGTTGGAACAGTCCAGAGAAATACTCACATTAACGATCTACCCGTACAGAGTATTTGCACAGCCACGACACCAGCGCTAACGCGCTGGTGTCACCCATAGTACGGATGCAACGGTCTCATGCTGAGACCGATGAATCCGTATCGCCGCAAGCCAAATTAATCGAGCAAAATAGTGGCCTAAGCAAGGATTAAACCCACAACGTCGCAGGATAGTAAATACGCTAGAGCCACTGAACCAAGAGGGCTACGCATATTATTTTGCGCATATGTATATGATGAGATGTCACTTTGACTTGGACAATTTCGGAGATGTAGATGCCAAGGTCAGTATAAAGACCGATATATCAGTCCCACTTCCGAGCAAACATATACCTGCCAACTCAACCTAAACCCAACCCCAACCCAACTGCCAACCCCAACCCCAACCCAGCCCATCCCAACCTCAGCCGGTGTGCACGCAAACGAGAGTATCCAGTTACCGATAGATCTGTCTCACGGCTGATACTGATAGATCTGTACAATATTTGAATATCAGGGCATGTGACACTAGATAGATATAATAATATTGGATGTTATCTAAAGCAGTATGCCTTAGTGGCTAAGTTGTCTACATTGTGATTATGTTTTCTTATCGTGAGGCGTGGTTCGAGTCCCGCTCCAGCCTCTTTTTCAGCAGTAAAGGCTATGATTGTGGCTGTGCAAATACTCTGTACGGGTAGATCGTTAACGTGAGTATTACTCTAGACCGTTACAACCGTCCTACTGAACACCTTCACGCCCGTGCCATGGATCGCGACCCCACCCACGCTAGTCGCTCTGATGCTTGTCACGCGCCCACACCTGTGCTTGTCGCACTCACCCACGCGATCCTCTTGCCGCAGCTGCAATGCTGCCCCTGCCCATGCTTGTTGCCCTTACGCCTGTGCTCATTGCCTCTGGGATTTGCGTACAGCCCCTGCAGCTGGGTGACTGTCGCTGCGGTCTATCAGTGATCTGTGCTACACGCAATAGCTACGTACTCACTGCAGCTGCGTCTGGGAGTGCTGACTGTATCCGCATCGGCCAACAGGTTATCGATGGTGGTGCCATTGGTCTCGGGTTCCGCGGTGAGGGGAGCTGCCTTCATCTTCCTGTCGTCTGTAGTCGTAGCTTCAGGCAACTCCTTTTCGGGACTCTCGCTGATCTTTGTATCCTCCAAAGGAGCTTCGGTACCCTTGGCTGCGTTCAAGATGGCTTGCCATTTTTTGATAAGCACACGGGCTCGATCGCGGAACTGGAATTCCTCGTCGCCAGAAATCTTTTCTGGGGCCGTCAGGTAAATGTGTCGCATCACTTTGCCGATTTGAGAGTACTGGAGGGGATCGTTGAATCAGCAAAGAAAGAAAGGAGTGGACGCGTGCAGAAAAAGAAAATAGACTTACCGAAAGATACGTCAAATTCATCTTATCATACTGTTCAGTCGTTTTGAATAACTCGTCACAGCTGGCATGTCCTGCAAAGCTGTTTGTACACTAAATCTTGCACAAACTTATGGATCAATACGCACTTCAGGCTTTGCCTCCTGGTGTTTGTTCAGGAGTGTCTTCTGGAGCTCGTTCGCCATTCCTTGACCTTCACCGCCTCGGAGTCGCTAGCCAAGGCTTGAAACATGAGACGCATCAGCGAACGCTCATCATAAAATGGAGGAGTATGCACGATCTTCGTTCTTTTCACGTTTGGCCTTCTTCACCACTGGAGGCAATGCCTGCTTGCTTGGCCCGGCATTCTCGTCTCCTTCAGCATCGCCATCGTCGTCTTCGTATTCAACCATGGCCTTAGACTTGACGCCGTTTTTCTTGCCCCCAGCGCTGACGGGAGCCTTCTTCTTCGACGCTGGCTCAGCAGGCTCTTTCTTCGCCTTGCCCTTGGCCTTGGGCTTCGCTCCCGCTTTTTGGGCTGCTTCTCCTCATCATCACCGTCCACGTTGGCTTCGCGATCATTCGACTCGTTTTCGAGCTGGCCGACCTCTTCCTTCGTTCGCCTCTTCTCCAGCGGCTTCAGCATGCTCGCTTTCCATCTGTTCTTCCCATTTGGAGGGGTCTAGCGTGATGCGATAATCAGTGAGGAGCTCGCCGGACCTCTTGTAAGGCTCCTTGATGTACGCCTCAATCTCGTGCATCTGCAGCTTCGAGATAATCTTGGAGACCGGCCAAGCACTACAAAGAGCGACCGATCAGGGTACCACGTGTACGAAAAGTACCATGAATACGCACTGCTCCCCCCTTGGGAAGAACCTCACGCAGTAGAAATTTGACTTCTTGTTCTGCAGGCGCTCCCACGCCACGTGGCCAGGGACGGTATCGGGATCTATGACCTAGAAACAAAGAGGAGAGGCGCGTTGAAGTCTCTATGCATGAAGAGGAAGCAGCGACGACGTACCATGCTGGACCAAGGCGGATAACCACGTGCTTTCGCAAGCACTACATCGCGGTACTCGTACTTGGTATCCTTGCCAGCCTTGGACTTTTTGTTCATTGTAAAATAGACGTGTTTTCTGCGAGGAAATGTAGGACGTGAAGACGGGGACGCGACGCAAGAGTCCCTGCGCACCTGCCGTTAGAGCACACCATCTCCACCTTTTATGTGCCCCGATGTATCTGCTTCCCATGCGGGTTCTGCGCACGCGGCCTTTCTTCCCGTCTTTCTTACTTTTCTTCTGATCAAGCGTGAGACTCATCCGTGTTTGCTCTACGCACATGTGTTTGATCAGATCTCGATTGTGGTGAGCACGGACAGAAAGGATGCGAAATTGTACATTGCATTTGCTGGTGTGAGGTCTGGCGGATGCTAGACACAAAGCGCATTGCCAATTTGACTTCGCATTTGACCTGCAACTGCCACAATCAGGTGTTCTTCTGGGAGTCCTTGATCACATGCTTGGGTTGTTGAGCCTCTGGCAAGACCCTTCAAGGACTTGAGATTGGCCCACAGAGGTTCCACATTGGTTCCATTTTGGTAGTTCTGAACATAGTCAGGCTATGCGGAGGATGCAGTATGTAGGTAATGTGTGTTTCATCTATAACGGAATATCCTGTAACTACTTGCTGTTTTCCTCCTGGCCTGACCGCAGGCAGTAATTCCCATCGCAGAGTACATCTACACAGTTAGTGCACTCCCCGTAAGAGGGTTTGCGGGGAGCCATGCTATGTACCAAGGTCCCCACAGCACATTGTGTGCTCCACGCATTGTGGGGCAGTCCCATAGGTGTTGGGGTCCAATAGCTCTTGCTGACCCATATATTGGCCACTGCCACGCCGATAGTTGTGATCAACATGTCTATCAGGTACAGCGCCATGCGGGTAGCTAGAGGTGGAGCTGCAGGATAGGCAACAACTGCTATCTGGACAGCTGCCATTGCCACTCTGGAGACGGTTTTGAGCATAGCACTGGCACTGTAGAGAGAACTGCTTACGGCAAAACGTAGTTCAAGGAGGCAAGCAGAAATGCCCCAGGTATGCGAGAGGCGGCCGGGTCTACATATATTGATGAGATCAGGCCTGCTGCTCACCGGCTGCTCATCGTTAACAATGTCCCTACCTGTTAGATAGTAGCCCTGGACAACATTGCTCCTGGCCGTCTTCCAACGTTGAGCCAACTTCATGAAATATATGAGAGCGACATAGCTAAGAAGAAATCAAGATGGAATCAGCTCCACTGCAGGATAGACCGGTACAGGACTTACAAGTTGCTGATGGCTTGCAGTGCCAGTGCTGTGAGTATGTAGAGTTTGCCTTCATTTGCAGAGTTGTCATCTCTCACAGCTATGACAATCGCAACTAGAAACAGAGAAAAGCGTCCAAATTTACAAATGACAGGTAGAGCCATTAGCCCTAAAAGGGAACGAAGGTGGATAAGTTGGGATGGGTAGAATGCTGATAGGCGAAGGAGAAGGATTGAGTCGGTGAAGATAGGTGGAAGTAAACAAAGAATAGCGCTGGTGAGGCAAAGGGCCTTTGGTGGTGGTTTCGAAGGACGCAAGATGATAGTCGCTGTGGCAATGGTATGCACTGTGGCTGCACATAATCCGACTGCACACGCAGTGGCCGTGAGTTTGAATAACAACTTTTGGCGCAAAAATGGGGGGCAGATGATGAATAACGTGATGATCGTCGGTATATGCACTGCACCCAGCAGTGTGGTGATCAAGAGCAAGATGAGTGGTCCTTCCGGACTCTGTAGGGATGCAGAGTCAAGTCGCGAGGCAGAATCTGCCATCGACGACTGAGTGCATGGGAGGATAAGCATCGGCCGCGCTGGGGGTTTCTAAGGAATGGACGGCGAGACGAGTGTTAGTCAAGTGTTTGCCGCAAGCGACGGCATTATAGCTTTAGCGTCCCTCTTCAGCTGCCGACTCCCTGCAAGCCAAACGCCCTGTTGGATGGACCCACAGCAGCATCTATAGCCAAACTGCGTCGGGCGGCACCTAGCAAAGCGCCAAGCAGCTGCCTGGAACCAAACAGTCGCCAACACGAAGGCTTAGTAAGCTCGAATAATGACAGGCGGTAGTGTGTGGCTTGTCCGGCCATAATATCAACAGTTCTTACCCTGATCCTAAGAAGCCGCAGGAGAGGAAGGAGATCGTAGTCAAGCTTCGTGCGTCCACTCAGATCACACGTTTGCTCTGTGTCATTTATCATACGCGCTCCTTGAGCGCAAAGGCCACAAGCACGCGCTGCCCATCACCAAGGGGTTCAAGGATCTCTTACTCATTGGCAACCAGTCGTGTCCTTGGATCTTCGATCTCAACATCCGGCGGCCGCCCCCACTCTATTCGACCATCGTTGAAGTCGATGAACGCGTCACCTTGGTTGGTTATACCAGTGATCCACAATCGGAGGAACACAAAGTGTTGTTCAACGAGGATGGTACGGTGAAGCGTGGCTATCGGGGGAAGGGTTGGGACGGACAAGGCGATGCAGAAGGTCCCGGTGAAACCGTCCAGGGAATCTCGGGCGAGGCCTTCCGAATTCTGACGAAGCCAGGTAACTACCATAATTCCCCCACTATGCACCGCATACTGATCCAAAGGCCAAACAAAGGCCAGATCAAACAAGACCTTCAGTGCCTCTACGACGACGGTTACCGCTCGCTCGCAGTGGTCTTCGCACACTCCTACACATTCCGGGCACACGAGCTCCTCCTCGGCGAGCTCGTGCGCAGCGTAGGCTTCACGCAAATCTCGCTCCCGTCGCAGCTGCTCCCCATGATCAAGATGGTCCCGCGCGCGTGTCGTCCACCGCTGACGCGTACCTTACCCCTATTCTCCGGGACTACCTAGATGGGCTCTTCCAGGGCTTTGACAAGAGCCTGCACGAGAGGACTCACAATGCACATGCACCAGACAAGAAGGGCCGTGCGCCAAGGGTGCAGATTATGGGCTCAGACGGCGGGCTGGTGGACGTGAAGGGCTTTTCGGGACTGAAGAGTATTCTGAGTGGGCCCACGGGTGGTGTGGTAGGGTATGCGCTGACGAGCTGGGACGAGGAGCGCAAGACTCCTATCATTGGGTACAGTTTCCCTCGCTTGTGCTTTGAGTCTGTGTTTTACAATCTCCGTGATAGGTTGGACGTCGGCGGCATGTTGACAGACGTCTCGCGCTTTTCTGGGCGCCATGAAGTTGCTTAACGAGACGACGACCATGGGCGTGATGATCCAGTCGCCGCAGCTCGATATCAACACCGTCGCAGCGGGTGGCGGATCCTGCCTCACCTTCCGCAATGGCCTTTTCAATTGCGGCCCGGAAAGCACAGGTGCTGACCCAAGTCCTGCTTGCTACAGGTATGTACCCTAGAACCCTATCAGGACGAAAATGTTATTGATGACATCCTTGTAGGAGGGGAGGTCCACTGACGGTGACCGATGCCAACTTGCTTTTGGGCCGCATCATTCCGTCGTATTTCCCGAAGATATTTGGGAAGGACGCGGATGAATCACTTGATGCCGACATGTCAAAGGCCGCGTTTGAGAAGTTGGCGAAGCAGATCAACGAAGATCAGCACAAGCATCTAGGGCTGGATGAAATTGTTTATGGGTGCATCTCGGGGATCACCGTCGTTCCATCGAGGAATATTCTCATGGCGATCATGCGATAGATTCATCAAGGTCGCCAATGGAACTATGTGCAGGCCCGTACGGGTGTTGACAGAAGCAAGGGGTTACGGGACTTCCAAGCACATGTTAGTTGGGGTTGTCGAGCTCGACGCTTCTTCCTAATGACAGTGCGTAGACTGGCAAGCTTCGGAGGCGCCGGCGGGTAGCACGCCTGCGAAATTGCAAAACTTCTCCGCATCAAGACAATCTTGATCCATTGCCTACAGTTCCATCCTATCTGCCTACGGCCTGGCTCTTGCAGATCAGTACGGACATTTACAATACCCTGTTTGTCTACCTGACTGATCTTTGTTCATCAGGGTTTTTGAGCTCCAAGAGCCCTCTTCCACATTCTACACCCTGACCAACATCCCCATCCTGAAATCACTGAAATTGCCAAGGAACCTATAGTCCGCCTGTTTGCTTCCAGTTCAAACTGGGTCCTGGCGAAGTGAGCTTTGCAGCTTGCTGGCTGCATCGCAGCGTGGTACTGTGCATTGCCTCCGCTTGTCGCTGAAGAGCTTTGGCAATGTGAGTTCTCAGTTTGTAACCAACGCTAACCCTGCCTGTGGATGATTGAGTTGACAAAATGGCTAGAATTATGGACCTGTGCTGGACATATCGAGCTTGGAGAGCTTGAAAAGGCACCAAACGATGGGGCGTTCCAAATTGCCCAGTGCTTGGTGGTAGGAGCGGTAGGAGAGACTTGTCTTTGCAACCTGGTAGCCGTTTGAATCACCTGTCCATTGTTCTTGAATATTGAGCTGGACTTCCAGCCACCTGACATGTGCATCCCGGTTCTGGAGCTTTTTCAAGGATGGAGCAACTTGCAGATTTGCGTGCAGCATAGCCGCTTCAATATTCGGGGTTGCGAAACTGGACTGCAATTTATGTACAGTCAGTTGGGCGTTCTCCCACTGTAGCCCCATACGAAATTAACTATAACCCAGATATATTGAATGCAGCATACTGTGCACCTTTCCAATCGCCAAGCACCTCAACACATTAGTATTGTAGCATTTCATGTTCTGGTTCAGACTTGAGTTGGTGAAGGTAAAGCTTCTCCGCCCCCATATAGCAGCCAAAGTCAGCACCCATGATGCTGACTCTGTCTGGTGTTCAGCAAGCTGAGCTGGATTGTTCTGGGTGATGGCTAGGGCATCGCGGTGGTGTTAGGGTGGCGGAAGAATGGGAGGGTAAATCTACCTGGGGCAAATTTACAGGGTAAATTACCCGATAATTACAGTAATTTTTGACAAGGTCGAGATACCGGATGTTAGAATGGGTAAATCTCAGATATTCTTTTTTGCTTCTCTGTCTGATATATACAGCTCAAGACTGGGTAATATAAGCTCCTGCACAAACTTAGGAAGTTGGGTGGATTGATAATGTCAGTGACAGTGAAACCGAGGGTGCACGATGGTGCTATGTGCTGAGAACGGCCAAGCTGATCATGCGAGGCAGCCAACAATCATCACGCTCGACAGCTGATACTGGGGACACTTAGCCTCTACCGCACTCGAGTCTTCCTTTGATGCTGTCGAGGTAGAACGAGATGATCTAGTAACACGGCAGGTTTCTTATTCGACTCTGATGTCAGTCGTGCTAGGCGTAAATTACCAACTTCACCCATTATTACCCAGTATTACTCGTAAATTTACGCTATTTTCGTTCGGGTTAATTTACTATCATTTACAAGGGTAAAATTGGCATTGGGGATGGACCACGGTAAATTAGCGGTAAGTGTTGGCTCGGGTTTCAAATTACCAGAGTTTACGGTTTTCGGAAGTGCCTCAATGTTCCCACGCCTGAGACCGTCCCAACCGTCCCAACCGTCTCACCCCGGGACGGTTGGCGTCCCGCGGTGGGATGGTCGGCTTGGACAGGTTGGACAGTCCGGACAGTTGCCTTATTCGGACACCTCTTCGAGTTGTCCACCACGCAGTCCCTTTTCGCGCTCACGCCGGTTGGGGTTGGGATGGGGATGGGTTGGCGGTTGGGTTGGCGGTTGGGTTGGCGTTTAGGTTGGTTGGGGAGATCGGTCATGAAGGGATGGACTGGCATCTGTTCGGACCCGAATTATGGAGGTGCGCGTGTCGATTAGTCTTTTGGTTGCGGCTTCAGTATTTTTTAGGCTGGGCCAAGGTCATTGGATGGTGGGCGAACGGGCGGGGCATGGCAGGAGGCGAAGCGTTGTGGTGAAAAGATGCGGCCAGGAACGAAGGTGTCGGACGAGAGAGAACAGGCGGTCATGTGAGCAACGGGGCGCGGAGTGGCTGGGGGCCCAGGTACGATGAGAATGTGCTGCTTCGTTCGAAGCGTTCAGACGCGTCCACCGCGACACGTCCCGCCCTATAAATTCCTCCATCTCTCCAGCCATGCATTCCCAACGGTTGTTCGTCTTCCTTCCCTCGTCCACCGTCCACGCACAGCTCCCCTGCGTATATTCCTCTGTTCACCATGGCCGGCGGTGCAGTAGTTTCAGGCAATGGCATCGGTGCCAACGCTCCCAAGAATGCCATCGCTGGTATTCTCATGGTAAGGACTCGCTGTCTCTTGCTATCCATCTTGTGACTTACCGTTCTCGTCGCGCTAGACCGCCTTCGCCGCCTTTGGTGGTATCCTCTACGGTTATGACACTGGTACCATCGCTGGTATCCAGGCCATGCCTAACTGGCTCGAGACCTTTGGCCACCAGGTCCCAGTCAGCACGACAAACCCGTCGGGCTATGCCATCACTTCCTCGCAGCAGTCCCTTGTCGTGTCCATCCTCTCTGCCGGTACCTTCTTCGGTAAGCTTTTTCTCCCCACATCGTCCAGCCACTTTCGTATTCATGCCATGTCCAGGTGCACTCTTCGGAGCTCCCGTTGGTGATATCATTGGTCGTAAATGGGGTATCATCTTGTCCTGCCTCGTCTTCTCCATCGGTGTCGCCATGCAGACCGCCTCCACCGCAATGGCCCTCTTCGTCGTTGGCCGTGTCTTCGCCGGTCTTGGTGTCGGTCTCGTCTCCACCCTCATCCCCATGTACCAGTCCGAGTGTTCCCCCCGCTGGATTCGTGGTGCCGTCGTCTCCGCCTACCAGTGGGCTATCACTATCGGTCTCCTCCTTGCCTCGGTCATCGCCAATGCTACCCAGAACCGCCCTGATCACTCCTCATACAGGATCCTCATCGCCGTCCAATTCATCTGGGCTGCCGTCCTGAGCTCTGGCATGGTCTTCCTCCCGGAGTCGCCCCGTTGGTTCATCAAAAAACATCGTGACGCCGATGCCGCCGCGGCGCTGTCCCGCCTCACCGGCCTCCCCGCGGACCACGAGGACGTGACCATTGAGCTCGACGAGATCCGCGCCAACTTGCACGCTGAGGAGGAGCTCGGCGAGAGCTCGTACCTCGATTGTTTCAAGCCCGGCTACAACAAGATCCTCTTCCGTACCCTCACCGGTATCTTCATTCAGGCGTGGCAGCAGCTCACCGGCATTAACTTCATCTTCTACTACGGCACGACCTTCTTCCAAAACTCGGGCATCCACAACCCCTTCCTCATCTCCGTCGCGACCAACATCGTCAACGTGTTTATGACCCTCCCCGGCATGTGGGGGGTCGAGCGCTTTGGCCGCCGCACGCTGCTCATCGTCGGCGCCATCGGCATGTGTGTGTGCGAGTTCCTCATTGCCATCATCGGTGTCACCATCTCCGTTGAGAACAAGAGCGGCCAGCAGGGCCTCATCGCCCTCGTCTGCATCTATATCGCGTTTTTCGCCTCCACCTGGGGCCCCATCGCCTTCGTCGTCGTCGGCGAGATCTTCCCGCTCAACGTCCGCGCCAAGGCCCTCTCCATGTCCATCGCGTCCAACTGGCTCTGGAACTTCGCCATCGCGTACGCAACGCCTTACCTCGTCAACGACGTACCCGGCTCCGCCGCCTCGAGGCGAAGGTGTTCTTCATCTGGGGCTCGACGTGCTTCTGCTGCATCATCTTCGCGTACTTCTGCGTGCCCGAGACCAAGGGGCTCTCGCTCGAGCAGATCGACTACCTCTACCAGAACACGACGCCCATCCGCTCGAACGCTTTCCGCCGCGAGATGCTCGCGAACAACATCCATGTCGCGGACGTGCAGGGCGCGCGCCGAAGAAGGAGACCGACGGCGTCTCGATCGAGGAGAAGGTCTAATGTCCACCTCCGTCGTCTTCCTTGTGCATACCTGTTTTGGATAGCTTTCGGTATACGATAGTTTCTCTGGGTTTTGGAGGTTGTAGCCATCGCCGCACGATTTCATAGTACTTAATGCATACCACACATACCCGACGGTCGGTGTTACGCATGAGCATGCCCGCACGATACACACGTCTTGTACACTACGCACCCGCTTCGCTTTCCACTGTCACACGTAACTAATCAGGATTGGAATTTCCAAACTCTTCATGTACTTGTGTGATATGCAAGGGTCGGTCAGGCATGTTGACCGCGCTGACCGAGCGCGAAATGCACGGAGGCTGAGCACTCGCTGAGCGCTGGCGGCCAGGGGTGCCCTCGATTCTTTGACGTGCATCAGCATCCAACCCACGGCATGCGTGCGTTCTGTGAAGGGCTATCCATCTCGGACACAGTTGCATCGCGACCCTGAGCTGGCCACGCAGGTCGGCTACACCGCGGCCCATCGTATGACGGTGGCGTTCCGGAGTACGTTGTGGGGTGTGCATTTGCATGGAATGAAGGCGGCTGGTCGTTGCATGGGCGCAAAACGAACAAGCGAGTGTAGACATGGACCATGTGCAGCCTGAGCATGTAACGACACTGCGCGTCATGATGCAATTTCGCAGAGATGATTGCGCGTGCGCGTATATGAGCGGGGCCGGGTCGGCGTCCAAAGTTGTTTGAGTGACCCACGGCGATAGCTGCACAGCGATGAGTTCATGCGACCTGCGGACCAGAAGCAGCATGACACGCCGCCGAGGACGACCGCGGCTGGTGTAGGCATTCAGAGCTTTTGGGAGCCAACAGCGGCTTGCCAATACGAGTGCGCGATAAGTGTGGTTTGGGAGGGTTTGGGAGCCAAAAGAAGCCATCGTAAGAAGCACCGTCACTGCAAGCGGGGACCTCAGAGACTCCGGGGAAACAGTCCTCAGTTGCGAGCCCGCTTCTGCTTCGCAGCGGAAGACGCTGATATCTGCAGCGATATGACAGGACCCCTGTCAACTGGTACTGAGGGGGTTACATCATCCGGACAAAATTTTGGGATTTGGGCTCGACGGCCGGCCAGGATCCGGACATATTGGGGGGTCCCGCGTCGAGAGGTCGGTTTGGGTGTCCGGACATAGCGTAGCAGGTTCGGAACAAGCCGCCTTCTAAACTCCGGTTTGCAGCTCCGCAGCACCTTCGAAGCGCTCGCGGCCGAGCAGGCTTCCGCCGAGCCTAATAGCGTAGAGTATTCGGGAGACGAGACCTTATAACTACACTCGTCAACTGTCTTCAACGCTGGCCTGTCTGTCTAGACAATATTTCACGTTTTTATGAGGCCGTTTTGAGAATCTGGACAAAAAAATCAACTCAGACCCTCGAGGCCGTGGATTATCCGGACAAATTGTGGCCGAATTTTTTTTGGCATCCGGACACCAAAAGCCTCAGGCCGAAACGGCCTCTGAACCGATACTCAGGGGTCCTGTGCGCACTCGCGTACCTCGAATGGAGCTGGGGCCAGGCACTGAATAGCGCCCGGTCTTCGGCATGCAGCACAGCGTCAATTTTTGTACCGAAAATGGAACACATCCTTCCTTCCTGCTTCGTCATTTCTGTTCACCTTGTCGGACTGTTTCAATTTGTGTGCGTCATCCCAGACAGCGATCGGAGTAGTTAAATACATGACATGAGTGTACATGAGTGTACATAGCGTAGTTTATGCCTGACTACGTAGTACGAACACCGCTATGTTTCGTTATGGGACCGCTGCGGGATCATAAACCTTCCTTCCTTCTACATACAAACCATGTGGAGATCATTGCAGTTGAATGTCCCATAACCTCTTGCCTCAAAAAACGCGGATCCCAGAACCCCACCTGTTTAGTGGCGGCGTGTCCTCACGCTCGCGACGTACGTGAACAGGAAATAGAAGAAAATCTACACATCGTACAGTCAGATGAGAATGTCAAGAAAATGGGCAGAGACCCGAAACGCACATTGAAGAGTATGAATCCGATTGTAATGCCGACGTCCCTCCATCGGTGCGTGTACTTCATGCTGAAAGACGTATCTAGGTACTGATCCGTCGTGCTGAACGGACAGAACTGGCAGTCGCTGGTCGAGTCTGGGTTTCCCAGGAATCCGCCGACGTCTTGGATGAAGCGCTGCATGTACTGTACGCATGTGTTCCCAGACGGCGGCTCGATGGTAACAAATTCGCTACTCGCACACCCAATCGGCTGGTGTCCAAGGGCTGGATGGGCCGGTCAGAAGGACCGAATGGCAAAGGATACGATAACAACACACCTTGACCCACCAAGCCTTCTTCGATGTAACTCAGGGGTGAAATGCGATACATCCACTTCCACCATCCCTCGCGCCGGTAAGGTTGTATCGTTCCATTGCTAGAGCCAATAGTAAGCAAGAAGCCCCGCCTTGATAGTCAAAACATAAGACTCACAAGACGATAGCAATGTCCCACAGAAGGGTGAAGAATAATCCGCCCGTCAGCGCATTTGGCGCTATTGCCACAGTTCCCAGCGACAGAGACGTGTAATACAGGGGGAACAAGACCGAATACATGAACCAAGTGTAGGCAGCACGGCTGCTGGAGAAGCCGACCGTCCAGTAAAGGCACAGGAAAAAAAGGTCGACCCCACGATGTTCCAGGGGATTTCAGTGAGAATGTGCGACACGAGGAATGCAGACCAATGGTACGTCCGGCTGTGGCCCTCGCGGACTTCCCAGATCGAGCGGAACTTCACGAATGAGTTCTGCATCTGCCCGGACAGAGGGAGAGCGATGATCAACGAGACGTAAAGAGACTATACGCTTGGTCAGTCAAACTGGACTAGAATCGTGTGAGACGACGCACGAAAAGCATGTTCTGCGTGCCGATCTGCGTCTTGTCGGGCATGAAATAGGTGAAGCCGATGAGCAAGCCCGATGCAATGTTGAGGATGATCTTCGCCAGCATATACGATGGGTTACGCCAGTAGCAGATGTTTGTACGCCGCAAGAGGGTGACCACTTGGTAAGGCCATGGCGCNGAGAACGTCGAATGAAANGTAGCCTGCACGGGCGGGCGCGACCTCCCACATGCGTGGATCTTCTCGATTTCGTCCTGGAGGTCCTTGGATTCCTGAGCGCTCTGCCAAACAGCGTACCAGTCGNTCTCGGAAGTTGCAGTCGCGCCAGCACCGATCACATCTAACATCCACTCAGCCCTATGANATCGGTAAGTAANCTGACTCNGCTCAGTCNGACAATCACTTACGGATTGGCGTCAGTTGGACAAGGAGGAGCACCNTTACGCTCAAAGTAGGTGATCATAGTAGATGCGTCTTGACCCAGGTCTCCAAAGTATACAGTTTGCCCACCCTTGCGAAGCAGCAGAAGCTTGTCGTAGATCTCGAAGAGCTCGCTTGACGGTTGATGGATACTGTGATGATGGTGAACANGAGCAAAAAAGTCCAGACCAGCTGCATGACTTACGTGCAAAGGATAGCCTGGCCCTTGTCTGCCANCATGCGGAGGAAGTTNACGATAGCCCACGCTGACTGCGAGTCTAAACCNGAAGTTGGNTCNTCAAGGAACAGTAACAGTTTAGGCTGCTTCAACATTAATACCACGCCGTATGCGCGCTAGGACGATTGGACGNANCTTGGCTGCAAGTTCGACGCCGATCGTCGTTCGCTTGCGATGTTCCACACCCAGCGAGCCGACGATAGCATCGGCGTACGCCNCCAATCCGCACATNCGCAGACACTCCTGCACACTGAGACAACGTCAGCAGTGGAAGCGAGAGGCTCGGCCCGGANTTACTATGCCTCCTTCTCCGCCAATGGGACCGACTGCGGTTGACGCAGCTTTGCGGAGAATAGTAGCGCCTCGCGCACAGTCGTCTCCGGAAGGTGGGTGTCCATCTGCTGACAGTATCCACTGACAGCCGNNATTAGCTAACTTCNTTGAACGGGAATGGGAAATATACGACTTACGTCTGCGCCTGGAAGTCAGAAGGNAGAGGCTGTCCNTTGAAGAAGCGATCACCATAAACGACACCGGTGGTCTCGCGTTCGGACAGGACATTCAGCAACGTTGTCTGCGTAAGTCGAGATATCAGCGGTGCATAACTATCAGCACAGATCATCGTACCTTCCCCGCTCCGGACTCGCCCATGAGGGCAGTGAGCTTTCCGGGTGCCACAAATCCGGAGACATCATCCAGCAGGTGCCGGTTGTTCCCCCCATTTCCGCCAACGCGCACCTCATAGGAGATATGTTGCCAAGTGAAAACATCCCGCGGTTCCGGTTCCGGTTCCGGCTCACTCTCGTTTGGGGCCTTCTTTTCCGATGTACTTGAGGCATTCGTCGAGTCCGATTGCTGAGACCCTGTCTGCCTCGAGTATCCACCCTCTCTTCGTCCACCGGCTCGACCACCTCCTGAGCGGCGGGGGTCGTGCTGGCGCCACGCTTGAACAGTGTGACGGTGACATCGTAGGCCGATTTCGTGTTGAACTCCGTGAAGAAGAAGAAGAGGCAGACGAAGAAAAAGAGGAAGCCCAGCACGATTCCGAAATTCCGCCAGGTGTGGCTGAACGAGTAATGGAACGATATGGCGATGAAGCGCGCGCCGTTCACCATGAACTGGCCGGGCTCCGCGCTGACGGAGCGGCATACCTGATTTTGAATGGGGACGTTCTCGTAGCCAGGACCAGATGGAAGCAGGTCAGAGCACCGCGCGTCGAGATTGTGGAACTCGTTCGACATGAGGGCTTCGAATCCGTAGTAGTATGGCTGGGAAGATGCATTAAAGTAGGAAATCATCCATCGGAAGATGCGACGTACGTTGAGCCAAGTGATCCATCTTAACGCCTTAATGATTGTTGGCCGTGGGATCGTGTATCCAGTGTACAAGGTGAGCAAGAAGAGGAGCATGCCAGCCAGAGTGATTGCCCCGGATTCCCGAGTGAACGCTGCTGCTGCACTTCTATACATGGCCTTCACGGACATCACAAGCATGAAGAGGAAGAGGAAGAATATACTGTCCACCAGTCAACGTATGACGACGAGATATGGTAGAAACAACGACGTACAAAAATTGTCCTGCAGTGCGCTGCAGATCGCTGATAAAATAAACCGCAATACTGAAGACGATCTGCGTGATAAAGGTGAAAGGAATGTCTACGATTGTCAGAGCGACGGCCTCAGTGAAGGGGTGGTAGAGCGCGGCCTTGTGATGGCGCGCAACAATCGGCCGTTGAACGAAGAGCTGGGGGATCTCTGTGAGGCACATGAATGGACCAGCAATAACGCCGCTGAAGATGTTATCAGCTCAGATTCGAGCGCCTGCGATGCGGAAATCACTTACAAAAAAATAATACCACCCCGAGAGAAGAAGCCTTCGGTTGCTTTGGGAGTATTGGTGAACAGGGTACCGACGATGATCGCCAAAAAGATGTTGAAACTGCAGCACGCAAAAGAGATCAATCGTAAGCTCCAGAAGCGTATATCAAGATCAAAGCGCACCAGAAATCGATGACCAATTGTTGCCAATTGCCGATCGTGATATGCCATCGTCGGCGCAAGACCGCGCGCGTCTGCTTCGGCAACGACAGCGTGTACGGGCTGCCCTGCGGCGCGTGCGCGGACTGCTCCATGCGCACGCTACGATTGTACTCGTTGACAAACTGCGCATTGTCTGATTTCTGCCACTTCGCCTTGAACGCCTCGACGGCGGCGCGGTTGGCCTGGCCAGTGGGCGAATTGTCGTAGTACCTGACGAACTCGTCGGCCGTGCGCGGGACGCGGTTCTCCCAGCCCGGACGCGCCGTGCGCTCGTTCGGATCGGTCACTGCGACAACCATTAGTGGATGTGAGAGGAAAGGTCGCGAAATCCACTGACCTGCGACCAGAAAATCAGCGGTTGTTTGTCGGTGAGGGGGGTCGAATCCCATCTCGATGAAATAGTCGCGAGCCGTGGCGGCCGGGCCATAGTAGATCATCCTGCCCTCCGCGATAACGCACACCTTGTCAAACTGGCGGTACAGCGGCTCGCCAGTCTGGTAGATGCACGCCGCCGTCGCGACCTTGAAGATGTCCGCCTTGGCCCGGACGGTCTTGACGAACTCGAGTGCGGTGGACGAATCCAGACCACGCGTCGCACTGAAGACGGAGGGCCTCAGAGGATGCGCGAAACGAGGAAAAATGAGGGACGTACTTGTCCCAGAGATGAACGACGGCGCGGGAGGCGTACGCTTCCGCGATGCTCACGCGCTTCTTTTCGCCGCCTGAGACCCCGCGAATCATCGCGTCGCCCACGCGCACCTTCAGCACATGCGTCAGGCCGACGATCGCCGCGATGCTGCGGACGAGCTTGTGGATCTGCGCGGGCTCGTTCATGCGGTCGGGCCACCGCTGCGGCATCCGCGTCCGGACGGCAAAGTCGAGCGTCTGCTCGACGGTCAATGTCGGGAAGTGCATGTCGTCCTCCGGACAATAGTTCAGGTCACTGGGTGGGAGCGGATTAATTGATGTCAGGTATTCTCTCCGAGAAAGACGCACGCCCGGTAATGGTTCGCCATGTCCTTCCACGAGAACGCCGAGTATTGAACGGTGCCTTCTACGGCATGATAGTCGGCGCGATGATTCGCGAGGGTCTTCAAGAAGGTACTGCAACCCGCACCGGGCTGTCCAAGCACGACTGGAGATACAATGAGTGACAGAAGATCATGTGAATCGAAGAACTCACGTAGCATCTCTCCCGGATTAATGACCCCGTAGAATCCAGAAATGATGTTTCGTAACGGGGGGCGCCGCAGAAGGTTGAGATACTGTAGCAGCGTGACCGGATTCAAGACGGAGCCGACAGTGGACTGGTACGAAGCAGCGACGCCCTTGCCAACGACTCGTAATGATTCGAACCCCACGGCCAGTTCACGACCCACCATTCCTTGTCCTTCGCGTCTGATGAAGCACAAAATATCAATGAAATTGAAATTAACCAGGGAAGCGGGCGCACCGCTGAGCCCAAGCCGTCAACGCCTTCTCCATCTGGAACGGACCATTTTCCGCACCCCATAATGTCGCCTCTGTAGACGGCGGGAGAGATTTGTCCTGTGCCATCGTCGTGAACAGGGCGTTGGTAGAGTGACTTCACGCATGATGCGCCAAAGATTATAAAAGGTTCCCGAAACCGCAGCATTCTGAGTAAGTTCGGGCTAAGGGGGCCTCCACTCAAACGAGGAACAGCGCGATGGACTTCCAGGCTTACCGGTCGCGCAGGCTTACAAAATCGTCCGCAAGCCAAGACCGGCGGCTGCAAAAATCCACGTATAGACCCACAGAGAATGGGCTCATGAGTAATACCGCCCGTTCGATGAAGGTTAAGGAGTGCTAGATTCAACGGGCCTGACAAGATATTTGTCATAACGTCAGCAAGACAATGATGAGGCTATATGGCTCACGCTCTCTATTGCAGCACTGAATGCTACTGAATGGTATGCGAAGTGAGTGCGCAGCTGCGCGTCGCGAACTCGGGTAGCGCCTCCGGCGCATCGGCGACAGGACGATGCACCGCCGCGCACCGATCTACAAGACGTGCTGCGGGATGCGTTTCGCTGGGTATCTGATAGCGGAGACGCTGTTATCGACAACGCGCTCCTCCGAGGTGTATGGATTTAAGGCTAATATCAAATCTCATAAATCCCTCACGCGCGATCGAAGTATGGAGAATACTTAGAACGGAAGATGGACTCACCGTCGTGCCCCTCAGCGACGGCCTCCGACTTGCCGCGTGAAGCTGCCAAGATCTTAGGATCTCTGCAGGCGGGCGAAGGCAGGAGACGGTTGTGACAAATCCCTATCCGTGTCAGGGGTCGATCGCCACCGTTCACCACCGACTTCATCTCGGATTGAAACCAGAAACAGAACCACTTTTTCTTGTGCTGCACGACTGAAACTTGACAGGCTTTCTTGAAAACTTCTTGTTCTCGAAATGGCATGGCGAGCGTACCTTCATGTCGTAGTCGGCAACACCGAGCTCCTCCTCGTGGATCATATTGAGAAGGGCGTCCACGTCCTTCGCTGCAGGGTCGACGTCCGCGGGCAATGCACGAACAGCTTGCGTTCCGGGGAGGAGTGCGAGCACAAGGAGGACGACATGAGCTATGTTCGCGGTCAGGTGATAAATAGAAGCATCAGCGCCCCGGCGCTTCTGGCAGGGCGCCTTCCTCGTGGTCCAAGCTGAAAAGCCGGCAGTGCGCCCGTCTTGCTCTCCTTGTCCTCCTCCACCCTCTCCACCTACCACCATGATGCGCATCCTCGTCCTGACCGCCCTCTTCTTCACCGGCGCCGCAGCCCAGAGCGCTCCCGCATGCGCGAACACATGTCTGAGCGAGGTCGCCACACAGGCAGGCTGCTCCGACGCGTACGTCGTTTTCGTTATCTTCCAATCTCAAAATTTGTGGCTCATTCTGTCCGCTCAGGACCGACGCGCCCTGTCTGTGCACCCAGAACGTGCTCGAGGGCGCCGGCCAGTGCCTCGCGCAGACCTGCTCTGCAACCGATTTGAACGCAGCCGAACAAGCCATCGTCACATTCTGCGTGAACGGCGCCGGTCGGTCTTGCATTCTCTTGTCCAACACCTCCACTGAAACCCAGNATAGGTAACTCGAGCTCCGCCGCGGCTTCAGGCTCGCAGAGCGCATCCGGTGCGTACGCCACACGCCCCGCCTCATGCCGCACCTGACCGCATCGCATATCTAGGTGGGAGCAGCGCTTCGGCTTCCGCCCCGCTCACCACGGGCCCCGGCCCCGTCTCCTCGCCCTCGCAGTCGGCGAGCGCGACGTCCCCCGCATCGAGCAGCGCNCCGTCGTCCTCGAGCAGTGCCACGGCTTCGTCATCCGCATCGCCCTCGCCTCGCCGTCCATTCCTCGTCCATTCTACATGTCTTTTACACGCCTTCTGGCACGTCTCGGACAATTTTACCCCCCATATTTGTTCGCCTGTCCACTTCGGCGTAGTCCTTGTTGTCCGCCGCTCCTGCACCGATCCATTTCGATGCATTTTCCTTGACGAACGTCTCGTAGGACCATAGCTCTTTCCTCAGTTGGGTTATTGGCTTGCACCATATGTACGTTTGAGCTTGTACGGTTTCCGAGAGCTCGGACGGTGGTGGAAGAGGAGGAACTGACGTCGGTACGATCGATGACTCTACCTTGGGCGTGGTAGCGGCGTTGAGAGGCGTCAGTGGGCCTAGAGGATGGACTGGGACAGGGTTGCGGACATATTCCTAGCGGACTGTCGTCAGTAAGCACAGATCTTCCGAAGTCCATCTTCAACGCGTACATCGCCTTCGAAGACATCTAGGAGATACAGATCATATTGCGTCAGGCCAGCGATTAGCGTCCCTCGAACGGATTTCTCGTCTTCATCCAAGTCGTGGTCGAAAAGAATCTTGCTCGACGTATACGGAACAACGCCTGGGTAGTCTGCGTGCTGGGATCGTGACCTGGTTGCTCTCTAAACCTCACACGCAGGGATGACCTACTGCAACATGATGACGGGTATGATCCTGCCATAAAGATTGTAGATCAACTATCTGCTAGTCGAGTGCTCACTGACCGGAAGGATCGCAGGTGCTATCGTCAGATGGTCACCGTCATTCTGTAGCACCCTTTTCAGAATCTTGGGGTGCATTAAGGTGCCGTAGAAGAATGCAGAAGACATTGTGGTTGTATGGGCGTCGGGAGGTAGTCTCCGTAGCCGACCCCACACAGAAGACCAGCACTCGCTCTGCGTAAGATAAGGATTGACCGTCAAAGGTACGGCATTCCGGTGGATCTAATCATATCATATCTACAGCGTCTCCAAGTTTGAATTCATTCCATCGATCGTCCTTGCTGACTTGTCTCCGACATGGCCCGATACAGCACCATTTGCTCTCATTGCCATTGCAACGTTTCCANGAGTCATTGCGAACCAGGAACATCAGTGGAACATCGGGAAGAGAGTGGCTGAAATTTGACATTCGAGTCACCGAGGCCAGGGCTTAAGACGGCTGAGCCGAGACTGTATCTTGGTGACTTCCTCAGCGACGCAGCAGCCAAGGATTGCCGTTTCTACGCAGCAATCTAGCCATCAGCATGTCTACCACCGATACCAAGGCGGGCGGACAGAGTTCCACGTATGAAGGGACTCCACCACCTTTCGGACACGCGATACACAAGTACTTTGGCTTTGATCCACAGTATGTCAACCTGAACCACGGTACGCAGCCATTTCATATCAGTACGGTGCATCCATGGACTGACATCGATGCTAAGGCTCGTACGGATCCTTGCCGCTCCCCGTCTACAACTATGTCAGCGCGCTCTCCCGGAGGATCGAATCCAACCCGGATAAATTCATGCGTCTCGAGCTGGAGGGAGAGTTAGACGCTGTCCGGACGCGTCTCGCCAAGTTCGTCGGCGCGGAACCCAATGAGATCGTGATGGTTCCGAACGCAACGCACGGCGTGAATACAGTTTTGAGGAACTTTGAATGGCACGAAGGAGACGTCATNGTCGGGAGTAAGTGCTCGGGAGTTATCTCCAGATGAGATCACGCACTCATCTGTCCCTCAGCGACCACAACCTATGGAGCCGTAGAGCGGACGATTCAATATATCCATGATATACCCCCTCACCCCGAGATTTCCATCATAACCCTTGCATACCCCACGACTCAAACCGCCATCATAGAATCCTTCCGAGAGCACATCCGCCGCGTGAAGGAATCCCAGAAGGCAGCGCAGAAGGCTGACGGGCCCGAGCTGAAGGTTGTTGCCATCCTAGATGGGCTCGTCGCCAATCCCGGCGTGTTATACCCTTGGAGGGAGCTCTCGGGTGTATGCCGCGAGGAAGGGGTGTGGAGCGTCGTCGATGGCGCGCATAGCATCGGGCAGGAGCTCAATCTCAACCTGGGAGAATGGAAGCCGGACTTCTTCATCTCGGTGCGTCTTGCAGTTGGGCCTTCTTTTGCGTCCCCCTACTTAATATTTTCAAACTTATCGGACACACCACAGAACTGTCACAAGTGGCTCTTCGCAAAGCGCGGATCTGCCCTTCTGTACGTACCCAAGCGGTAAGTCACAATGAACATTGGAATGCATGTGCGGGTAGGATGATACATACCTTTCTGTCGATAATTTACAGAAATCAGCACATCATCAAGTCGCCCTTCCCTACTCCGCATGCGTATGTATCGCCCTCTGACCCACCCGGCGGTCCTGAAGCACCAAACTTGATCAAGTGCTTTGGATGTAGGTGTCGAACCCGTCTCCGTCTCTCCCTAAGCTGAATTGCTCGGAATCTTCTAGGGACTGGGACCCAGGATTTTGCGCCGTATCTAAGTGTTAACGCTGGTACGCGAGCTCCTTATGTCCGATCGAAGGCTCTCGCTGACGCCACGTCTCCAGCCCTCGACTTCCGCCAGTGGCTCGGCGGGGAAGAGAAAATCCACGAGTACTGCCACAACCTCGCCCTCGCAGGCGGCAAACGCCTCGCAGAGGTCCTGGGCACGGAGCAACTGGATCCGACAGGCGAGCAGACGGCCGCCATGACCAACGTCACGATACCGCTCTCCGCGGCCGTGCCCTCGACCCAGGAGGTACATGCGTTGCTCGAGCAGAAGCTGCTGCTCGAGCGGAACACGTACGCCGCGCACTTCAAACATAACGGGAAGTGGTGGGTGCGCTGCAGCGCGCAGATCTGGAACGAGGTGCGTGCGCGTCTGTTTCGGCCGCATGGCGAGGCATATGTTCCTGACACCGCACCCCTCGACTGCGCACGCAGATATCCGACTTTGAGTACCTCGGGAAGGCGTTGATTGCTGTTTGTGCTGAGATTGAGAAAACGCACGGAAATGCTAGTGCGCTCAAGAATTAGAAGGCGATGACCTGTAACGTGGAAGGATGGACAACGGAAATTCCCGCTACCTTTAGGTAGAGGGTCGGAAGAAGATGAGCGGAGCTTTATGTACTGCATCCATGTCCGTCCAGCCAATACGGTCAATACGGTCAGCAAGGCAGGGCTCATTTGATACATGAATAGGATCGTCATGTTATCACCGCTAAGGAAGTCAGGCGACAATCCTGCATGACCAGTCAGTTGACGACGTTCCTACTGGGGACTCTGCGGTCTTTGGAGTAAATTTCGAGATCCAGATCAAATCCGTTCCATGAGCTTGATAAAGGCACAGTCAAGAGAGCGCAGGCCTGCGCAGATTTCTCCAGTAAAACGAATGAAATTTGCAAGTTGTGGTCCATGGATGAGGATATTGACAGCTTGGCTGGCGTTGAGTCGCCGAAGCCATTGCCTTCTAATTTCCGGGCCGGTGGCCCGGTCCCACGTCCGAGATCCGTCAGCCGATCGGGGACTCACCCTTGCTGAAATTCTTGTCGTCACAATCTCACTTACCCTGCATCGACCAGCTGAACACGGTGCTGCTTTCACGATTTTGGAGGCTCTTTTATCCGTATCCAGGTCTGTGAAGTTGATTGCAAGTGTGAACTATAAATTCTCAAAGGATATGCTTCTACAGAATCCTAGACTCGAAGAGCACTATGTCCGAAAGCTGCGGGAATCCTGCTGCCGATTCAGAGGCACTGATGCCTCGTATGTCTCATATTACGGCTCTCTGATGCTCCGTGTTCTCACATAATGGCAGGAAAACAGATGTACGACAAGTCGAGGATGTGCGTCAAATGCAAAGAGGCCGAAGGAAACATCGTCATTCGCCACGCAGTCTACTGCAAGTATGGCGTATCTCACCAATCCTGGCTTCATCTCTGACTTCCTTTGCAGAGCCTGCTTCACACCTCTCATTGAGGTCAAATTTCGCCGCACTTTTGAACCGCATATAAACCGCATCCCCGACGGTCCCCGCAAGTCGGCATTGAGACCGGCTGGCGATTTACTGCTTGGTTATTCCGGTGGCCTCGGATCGACGGTTTTACTGGATCTTATGCATAGAAGGTACTTGTCTAAAACTCCATCCAGTGCAAAAGAGAGCGGAGGAAAGGCACATCCGCGGAACGAAAGGGTCTGGACGAACATACGGGTTTGCTATGTCGAGACCTGTGACGCATTTTCTGGGGTGAGTGTGTCCTTCGGTCGGTATTTTCCTTTTTTTTTTTAAACCATATTCTTTAGATGCGAGACAGAACAGAGGAAGTGAGATCAGCAGTAAACCAATACGAAGGGTTTGAATTTATTCCGTTGCGTATACAAGATGCTTTTGACCGCACCTGGTGGGGGAGTGTCACTGGTCAGCCGATCCCTCCAGACCTCGATGTCGATATTGATATCGGCGACGAAAGTAAAGAAACAATTGGTATGCGTTTAGTTCAACGCAGCTAACCCGTTTTCTAGACTTGTGCGCATCGTCCTCTTCAACTGATGCTTCACCGCTTTCGCGACTGCAAACATATCTACGGTTGCTTCCGACGCCTACTGCAGTAGCTGCTTCCATCACCACTTTGACACGGCTGTTGCTCCTATATACGGCATACTCGACTGGCACATCACACCTAGCGCTCGGCACATCTCTTACTTCACTATCTATCGCCCTCATCTCGTCCATCTCGCAAGGAGGAGGTTTCACGGTTCCGCAGGAAGCGCAAGAAGAATGGACACCATTCCATTCAAAACCCATCTCCTTCGACACACCATGGGCAGGCGATGTACGCATCGTGCGTCCGTTGCGTGAAATTGGGATGAAGGAATGCGCAGCGTGGGCATGGTGGCATGGACTTAATGTGGTCGGAAAAGAGAGATTACCTGCGATGAGGCAAACCATCGGTGGGTTGACCAAAGGTTTGTCTTGCGGAATACCTTTCGTCGTGTTTGATCTTCCTGATCACACGTCGCCATGATGCAGATTTCATCGTCGGATTGGAGAAAGACTATCCTTCGACTGTGTCAACAATCTCGCGTACGGTCGGGAAGCTTGCGCCCAAAGATGCTCCTCAAAAACGATGTATTCTCTGCGAGAAGTAATAGGCCACATCGTTTTTATTTTTGCTATGGCTGACACGTCAACATTAGAACCGCACAGGGGAATGTCCAGGAGTGGAAGTCACGTATATCCATTCGTTCTCTTACCGACGATCAAAACCCTCATAACGACAAGGATGGGCCATCACTTATACCCCTCCTCTGCTATCATTGTCATACGACGCTCACAAGCCGTAGTAGTCGGAGTTCCCTCCCGTCTACATCTGCCGCCTCTTCGACGGCAGCCTCGAGAATTCCTCTGCCTATGTGGGCCTCATGGCATTTGTCCAATCGCCCGGCGGAAGTCAGCGAAAAGTCATCTGTGGATGCATATCCGGAGACACCTGACGACGAGATCTGGGAGCGCAAGTCATTGGACGAGAAGGCCAAGAAGGCTATGATATCCGAATTTCTCCTGGAAGATTAAAACAGTAATATCGGATGTGTTTTCATGTAGCGTTGAGAGTGAGTCCCATCTTCGACTCAATTCTCTCGAAAGTCAGGTCCTGATTACTTGCACTAGTACCGAAACAGATCATGGACATGTATCCCTAGTGTTCTATTACACCCACGTATAGCTCTAGCCACCTGTTTCTTGGTTGTTATTTCTTTTCTTTATTGCTGAGCGCGGGGCACCACGTGATCGATGACATGCCGCCGGGCCGCTTACGATCTCGATTTGGCGCTCCGAAGTGCGTCAGCCTTTTCGAGCAGTGATCGACCCCTTGCTTCCCCCCACTTACAACCAGGACATGCCCATGCAGGCCTCTGCAGCAAGCTCAGCGGTTCTCTTGAACCCAAATACCACGTTGTGTCTTGCATGTTCAGCATCATTACCACCCCGATTGTTCGTATCACGGACATCGAGCGCTAGCCTGTCGCACGAACTTACATTCAGCTCCGAAATATTCCTAACATCCTGCTGCAATCGTCCAATATGTCCTTCATGCCTTTCTCGCAACCCACGACTCGCACGTTACGATCCTTGCCTGGCTTGTCTTGCAGGCACCAACGCGGCTGGAACCAGGGTGAACGGCAAACAGCGCGCGGTGCAGCAGCAGGATGCCATCAACGTAGATGGATCAGTGAGAGATGAAGACGTCTTCACTCTGGGAGATGATGACGATGAAGATGACGAGGATATGCATCGGATTCGCGGTGGAATTTCGTCCGAGGTCGAGCGCGTGTCTCCTCCACGCTCGACACCTCCACCTGCATACTCCGCAGAGCCCTGTCCGCCTCATAATGAGGCACTGCCGTCTTCCGTGCTTGCTGAATCCGGACAGGCAGAAGAAGCGCGCACATCAGCCGACGCGCCCGCTGATCAAGCCGTGGAGAACCAGAGCATCCCTTCCAAATACTACGTCAAGCCTGGGGACACGCTCACCGGCATTGCGCTGCGGTTTGGTGTAGATGTGAGTGCGCACGCGCTTGCTCGTCGTCCTGTACTTATACAGTTGCAGGGTCGAAGCCTTTGCCGTCTTAACAAGCTCCCGCCGAGTACTCTTAGCACCACTCCCCACCTTCTGCACACACGGACGTACCTCACGCTCCCGCCCTCTACCAAAGTGCGTTCCACGCTTGTCGAACCCATCTTCGATGCCGAAGAGGAGGAGCGCCGCGCCGAGGCGCGCAACCTGGAACGCGCGCAGAAGCGTTTCCAGTTTGTGACGAAAGAAGTAGATTGGCGCGTCGCGAAGACGTATGTAGCGCTTGCTGAAACCGAAGGTGACGATCACAGGCAGAAGGAAGGATCTTCGAAGGAAGGCGAAGGGACGAAGGCACTTGCGGCAGGAGGAAGTTCTGCGCGCGGAAGGGAAGAAGCTGCGGTAGATCGCTATCTTGATGATGATGAATGGGAGGCGAGGGAGCGGAGAGAAGGGCGAGGCATCAAGATTCCGACTCTCTTAGGTCCGAATCGCATTCGCAAAGGTATGGAGAAGTCGAGTAGCTCGAAGGGGTTTGGCTGGTGGCACAAGTGAGCGTTATTTGTGAACTATTACATATCCTCATCGCATGGACGCTTGGTTTGGGCAAAGGGCCCTGATTTGACATTGGAAGCGTCCTGGATGGCAGCACGTCTTGAGACACTAATCATAGACAAGGCCGCACCTCATATAACAGTATTTCTTGTATCTACTGAAGTCCTTGATTCATTGACGGCAGGCTGATAGTGACACCTTTGCAACCTTTTCCTCGACTTGGTGAGCGCTACGTACGGTGCCAGGAAGAAGCCAACGCCGTGCACTAAGTACTGATTCGGGCGCTGCGCGTCCGATCGCGTGCCGGTCACTGTCGGTGAGCACATCGGACATCCTTTCTAACCCCGAGCAGGTTGCCCGGCTTGCACTGCGTACCGAATTACACCCTGCAAGTTCCGTTCAATCGAAAATTCGAACCCGTTCTGCGGCTCGGTGGGGATAACTGATATCATAACCTGACTTCACGTCCAGCAACGGCATGCGGGCTTGATGACATTGCACGCCGGTTATGGCTCGGGCACGAGTACTCTTCAACAGACATGGGTTGCCCATGTCAGCTTCGCATCGTCGTTGTCTTTTGGTGTCATTCATACTACAGCCTAACGCATCGCTGTTGATTGGCCATGTCTGTGAAGGCGCTCGAGCAGCTTATGCGTGAGGAGGTCGCTCAGCATAACAAGGACGGAGACTTGGTCAGTGTTTTCCGATTCACCCTTGCCAGCCTCGACTGGAAATAAGGCATATAAGACAATGGATCATCATTGATGCCAAGGTCTATGATCTCACGCGCTTCAAGGACCTTCATCCCGGAGGTGCATCCGTACTTCTAGATGAAGAAATCGGTACGTGTCCGCCGGTTTTGTCCTCCGAACTGGGATCTTATTACTGAGGATAGCTGGACAGGATGCGACCGAGATGTTCTACGGTCTACACCGTCACGAGGTACTCGAGCGACCTCAGTATGCTCGACTGGTCGTCGGTGTAATCGGGGAAGAGCACAACGTAATTCACGATCGAGTGAATGGCGTGTTGAGTGACGTTCCCTATGCCGAGCCGAGCTGGTTGTCCAAGGGCTTCACTAGCCCGTACTTCAAAGAGGTATTTCTCCGTCTTGTGAGATTGCATTCAAGTTTCAGGCGCTCATTTCAATCGCCAGAGCCACAAATCCCTGCAGAAAATTACGCGAGCATTTGTGGATACCGTCGTGTACCTGGACGCTCAAGCTCGAGAAGAAGACGGGAAATGGCCTAGCCGTCATGTTATACAGAAGATGGGGTTCGTCAGATTGCACTGGTTTATGTCTAAACCTTACATGGTCTTGCTCATGCATCGCCAGCGAACTGAATCTTACAGCCATGCGCTTGGGCCCAGGAAAACATCTTGAAGGACTCGTGCTCGCCGACAGAGTTGTGACGCCTGAGGAGGTTTGCCTTATAACTGAACATCCTCTTGACTTCGTAACAGACTAATTTCTTATGCTACAGTACGACTATTTCCACGAGGTGCGACTCTCCCTGTCATCAATCGCTTCAACTGACTTATGGCTTCACATAGGTCGTTATTCACCAGGAATTTGCGCGTGTCGGTGCCCGTGGCTACAGCGATGGTGAGGATGTCTGACCGGCGCATGCAAACTCTGCTAAATGCAATTTCTGCTCTAGGCTTAGGAGGTGGCGTTCTTATCGGTCTCCCTCCCGTCATCCTTTTTGGGCGGCCGGATGTAAAGCAGCACGTCGTGCCGCAGGTCTTGTCTGGGGAAAAGCACATCTGTCTAGCTATCACGGAGGCATTCGCCGGCAGCGATGTCTCTGGCATGAGGACGACGGCAAAGAAGACGGTGGATGGAAAGTACTGGATTATCAACGGAACGAAGAAATGGATCACGAATGGAGCGTGCGTGCTATGTCTTATATGCGCTAAACGCGAGGAGCCCTGACATTCTCTCGATAGATTCTCAGATTAGTATGTTCGAAGTACCTGTCTCAGTACTTACAACGCTAACCAGCTGAATAGCTTCACGCTGGGGTGTAAGACCGATGTAGGTGTCTTGTATCCGCTTCGGAGCTTCTCTCAAATCGTACCCAGGCCGGATTCACAGTCATCCTAGTCGAGCGCGGAGAGGGCGTTGAAACTAAGCCTATCAAGACCGCCTACTCGTCTGCGGCCGGAACTGCTTAGTCTCGTACCACGACCCCGCGGCTCTCAGATTACGTGAGCGGTTTGGAATGAATCTACGGAACTGCTTTCGTCACATTCGATAACGTGAGGGTCCTAGTTGAGAACACTCTGGGCCAGGAGGGTGGAGGCCTTTTCTTGATCCTAAGGTGCGGCGAATCATCGGTTCATCTTGACCGACGATGATACATATGGCAATACAGCAACTTCAATCACGAACGCTGGATGATGATCGTGGCTTCCGCCCGCGTCCAACGTACGATCGTGGAAGAGTGTTTCAAATGGATCAGCCAGAGGAAGGCCTTCGGGAAACCTCTATCCTCTCAGGCGGTGGTGCGTAATAAGATGGCAGCGATGGTTGCGCGTCGGGAGTCTGCAAAACTGGCTCGAAAATGTTACGCACCAGATGAATAACATGGTGCGTTACAAGCTAGCTGATCATTGCAGGCGTCGAGATTGACAGGTACATCTGATGTAGTCTTATCAAGAGCAAGCACAGAAGCTGGCAGGGTGAGTGCGGCGCCGGTTGGTTCTGCTCTCATGGTTGACCACCTTTTGTAGACCTATTGCACTGCTGAAGATGTTCT
>SFCI01000749.1:0-15636 GCA_004681135.1 Hericium alpestre | reverse complement strand
GGGAAGTTATGGGGTGTCAATAGGTGTCGATGCCAGCATATTTGGCGGTTCCCACGCCACTTTACGTAATATTACATAAGGTGCTGGTTTTGCTCGTCATCTATCTTACAGTGCTTTGCATATTGAACTGCAGTCAGCGTCGCACGATTTCTTGTTTGTAGCGGCCAAATACTGCCATAAATGGAGGTCCGGCCCGGCACCATACGGACCTGGTGCAGAGTTCTGCTTGCTCACGGCACTCTGCAGGTACGAAATTTCACTAGAATTGGGAGCATACCTACTCACTAAGCACGAGGAAGACTTCTGAACGTTTTCAATGGGTTGGGTGTCTTCAAAACTCAATAGTCCTTAGAGCCGCGAAGCCGAGAGGCGGTGCAAGTACCCTTTTTGGGTATGTATTTGGTCGCTACAAACAAGAAATCGTGCGACGCTGACTGCAGTTCAATATGCAAAGCACTGTAAATAAAGAACAACAAACGACACGTTACACGTACAGCCTTGACCGAGCGCGTCGCCGTCATCATCCAGCAGAGCTCACTTTGTGTTCCGTCTTCCACAGTCCATACACCATTGTACCTTAGGGATCGCCTTTCTAACGCTTGCTGTCCACTAACCCTCTTTCACAATCAATTCTTCATGTGGCAGGACACTAGTAATCCATACGGCCCTTCGACCTCGAACTCGTACGCACAACCAGCCGGACCGAACGCGTCTCTTCAGTTCGTCGACCCGAGTTCTTTCTATCCGGGGTCGCGCTCAAGTCTGGAGGGCAATGTCGGCGCACAGGGGTCCATAGCACGGCCGGATGTTCGCAACGTCTACGGTGGGAACGGAGTGGGTGGCCAGATGCAGCCTGCGGGAGGCTGGTGGACGGCGTTTGGTACAGGCGGCTTTGAAGGAGAACCTCCTTTACTGGAAGGTATGCTATCTGTCTAGACTAGGCATTCACTTCGCTCATAAACGTATCTAGAGCTGGGCATAAACTTCTCCCACATCAGCGCAAAGTCAATGGCAGTCCTCAATCCTCTACGAACTATCGACGGCCGTATCATGGATGACGCCGACCTTGCAGGACCACTACTTTTCTTCTTGTGTTTCGGAACGTTTCTACTTATTGTGAGCCGCCATTCTTCGACCGCTAATCTATGCTGGCACCTTTCACCATAGCTAACACACCTTCAAAGTCAGGGAAACCACAATTTGGCTACATATACGGAGTAGGCCTCATGGGGTCCGCGTCCATATACACTCTCCTCAACCTCATGTCCGAGAAGGGCATTGATGCATACAGAACTGCCTCTGTCCTTGGATATTGTTTACTGCCGATGGTGGGCGTCGGCGCAATCAGTGTCATAGCCACCCTAGAGTACGTCAACCCATTCTCACGAGCTTCATACATGCCGTTCACGCATGTTATCTAGCGGCTTGATTGGATATCTTCTATCCTTACTGTCCATCGCGTGGTGTACCTACGCCGCGTCCAAGATTTTCGTCGCTGTCTTGCAGATGCACGAGCAGCGCCTGTTGGTCGCATACCCCGTAGGACTTCTTTATGGTTGCTTCGCTCTGCTTAGTGTCTTCAATGTCGGCGGAGGATCACTTCCTGGAAAATGACACCGTGTGTTGGCTTTGCGGCAGTGCCTGCTACATACCCGATGTCACTCCACTATTCGCAGTATTGCCCTCTTACACAGCCGAGATGTACAAAAGCACTCTCTTATTTATGGCGAAGGACGAGACAGAACATGCAAATAACCTACACAGATGACTAGACATAACCTATCTACCTACCTGAGACACCAAGGTGCGTACCGACAATTATCATTTCGCCATGAGAGTCCCGCCTGCCTGCAGTCACAGATCAAACATATTACCCCATACACCCTGACCTTCCACATCTGGAATCTGCTCGAAGTTATCCAAGGAAAATGGCATCCACTCCTCCCCGTCCCAAGTCACCTTAGTGGCAGATTGCATCAGAGTCGTGACGATGTCTACCGAGCGCCACACATACTCAGTGAAGTCAATTTCGATGGGTATGCCCGCCGCCTTCCTGTTCTCCGCCAGGCGCTCCAGCCGTCCGCAGGTCGGCCTTATCCGGCCACTGAAAACAAGCTTCTTTAGAGAGGGGAAGAGGAAATCAGGCTGTCCGACGATGTTCGGTGTTGCAGCATCAAGAAGCGTCCATGACGCAATAGTGAGGTCCTCGAATAACTCTAATCGCTCGATTGCGGGCCAGAGGCTAAACGCACGATGCCATTCAGCGCAGGTGCGTTCCACCGTGATATTTACAGCCAGTACACGAACTGCCTTGGGATTGAGGGGGATCTGGCGGTATGCCATCTCAAGGACGCGGACGAGAATCTCCTTTCGAATCCTTATGCCGGAGTAAGACAAATGGAATGTGGGCTTTATGCTATGATCCGGCAGCTTTCCGCTGAACATGGCCGTGCTGCGCAGATGTCGAGCCTCAGGGCGGATGTATCTGTGATTCATTGCTTGGATTTGCGCGAATGACCAACCACCAATTGTGAAGCCTGATTCGTGGTGCGACACGTATATTCCGTGGATAGGTGCTTCATTGCGCTGTACCGTATGCGCGAAGGATAGAAGAACATCGAGGAGCGACGCTATCTCGTCGGAGTCGTATACGGACAGGATATTAATCCTGAGCCGACGTAATACTGGAAGGTCGAGATGGGTGAGAAGGTGGAGGCAGTGCAGGGGAAGGCTAGACCAGATATTGAGATCCTGTAGACGCCTCAAAGGCTGAACGGGGTCGTCGGGGGAGAAGTGTCCTGCGGGCTCGATGGCTCCGTCTCCTGTTAACACCACTGTGGTTGGGATTCGGATGATTTGAAGGGAGTGTAGATTGGAGGCTGATGCCAAGACAGCGAGAATATTGCGTTCGTGGAGATCCGCACAGACTTCCAACGATGTCAGCAAGCACAGGAAAGGGCTGTTGGGGTGCACGTGAATAGAGTTGGTCAAGGCTAGCAGACGCAGACTGGGGGCATGTCCACCGAACGTATTCTCCGGTACCAGGAACTCCATGTTTGAAGAGCCCCTGCTATCTTCCCGAGGCCCTGCAAAGAGCCCCACATCCCGGATGATCCTGAAGGATTCCAGGAGGGGAGTAGAAGCTGTAAGCCTTTGGATCAAAGAAGGAATATGCGCAGGGGCGGCCCTCAATACGACATTCCTCCAACGAAATGAGTGAGAGATGAGGAGATCCTGAATGTCGGACTCGAGGTGGTACATGTGCACGTCCAAGTCCAGCGGCACCTCAGCAAAGCGCTGCAGGAACGCCATGATCCAGCCTTCGGGCGGGCTACTGCCAGTGGCATGCATTGCCTTCCAATAAATGCAGTTCCACAGAAGCGGGGAACCAAGCGCAAGCGTGCGCCATCGACAGCAGACGAGGGTTACTGCCAACCATCGGAGGGGGTGGGTAAATTCTGCATTGCTGATGTCTCTATAGAGAATCATGATGCGGCTAAGGATGTCATCGGGGAGCTTGGAGATGGGCAACAGGTTGTTGCGACGTCTTCGCATCGCAAGAGCCATGTTGTTGGCAGCAGCATACCGATCACCTTCCTGCCGAAGAACCTGCAGGACAGAAGGCCGCTCGACTGCCTCGCCTAGTGGTCGAGACGACGTTGTGATAGCGCCGTCTGCAGAGTCATTCGTGGGTCTGCCTAGAGGCACATCCATCTCAATGAGCCTGTCCTGTCCGTGCAAGAGCAATTCAGAGCCAGTAAGCGATCCGATTGAAATCAGTATAGAGACTGCAAGCTCACCATTCCGTGGAAAGACTTGGGGTTGGTTGTTGGAAGACTTTGCGAATGCTCAATTAACGACAGACCTTCAAGCTCCACGACAGAAGAAAGATGGGTCTATCGTGAACTCCATCTCTCTGCACGTGGTATAGAAGTGGGTTCCTTCATGCAATCGACGGCGATTCGACGCCGGGGCGCCTACATATCCTATGACTCCACCCACCTGTGAGTTGAGCTGACTCTAATTGCAGAAGTAGAATAGTTAGCAGTGTCTGCACGCGCCTGAACTCAGACGAATCATGTTATATAACGTCCTCACAGCACCGTGACATGAATATACGTGCGAGTTAGCTACCAAGATATTATACAGCATGATGCAACATTATAGTGCCAGTAAGATGTCTATTTACTTATATCCACCTCTCGTAGTCGGGATCCGAACCTATGTCCATGACCCAGACAAGCGGCCAGCGGTTAAGACCGTAGCAGCATTTTTGACACCGCACTTGAACCAGGTAGCCGGCCATGTTGACGACGCGTGAAACGTTGCCCTTCACGATGTACTGCTCGACACTGGCTGGGCTCATGGGCAGCGCGGTGCGGCGCAGCGCCCCTTCCTGCATGATCTCGTTCGAAACGGGTTCGATCGCTGTCTCGCGGACTGATGGAGGCATAGGAATGTCGCCTGAAATTCGCTCTCTGTCCATCGTGTCTGAAGGTGGGAAATGAGTTAACAGTCTGAAGGAAAGACCAGAGGGACAGCGTGCGTACCTGAGTACGAGTAACCCTCACTGTCTCCAAGGAACCAGTGATCATGTTGACGCTCCGAGTACCTGATCATCATTCATGGTCACGATCTTGCCAAAATTCAAGGAGAGACGCGACGTACTTCCGCATTGGACGACCGTCCGCTCCCAGGGGCGAGAACGCCTTGTGCTGCCCACTCGCGAACAGGCGCACCATGTCTTCCTGTAACTTCTGCGTCTCTGCCGTGACACGCGAGAACGACATCGACGAGAGCGGATCGCGTTCTGCTATCGACTCATCTTCCGCAAAGTCGGCCAGGACCCTAAGCGCACGTTTCATGCGAACCTCCAGTGGTTCACGGGGTGCCCTCAATTCCGACCGCACAGGCGGCTGGCGCGCCATGAACTTGACAAAGACCTGGTTCGAGAGGGAGGCGATGCTCGGCACAACGTTTAGGTAACCTTCGCAGCCTGTGTAGGACGCAGGTCGCGTGAGGGATCGGGTACGCGAAAATGATGATCAGATTTTAGTACGTACCCTTCAAAACGAAGAGCTTCGCGCCGCCTTTTGCATTCACGAGCTCGGCTTTCATGCGCTCGGCATATTCCAGCGGATGGATCTGATTGTCCTCACCCTGTTTTCCGTCCGCCGATTTAATTATGGCGAGACATGCTTCGATCAGCGAAGATGACGTACATGGATGAGCAGGCAAGGTGCGTAGACCGCCGCGAGCTCATGTGCTTCGAGCGCCGTTCGCTGTGGTGAAAATGTAGTCAGTATGCGAAACCCTCCTGAAGCGAGCATGCGGGACCCACGTTCATGATGGTGTTTGCCATCTCACCAATCCGAGATCGCTGGTAGGGTGGATATCGCGTCTCAAGGTACGCAATTAGCTATGGGCAGGTTTTAATTAATTGTGGTTCATTATCGGCTTCGATCACAAGGAACACGCACGTCATCGAGCAAGTCGGGATGCACGTTCTGCAAGTATACAATCAGAATCGTTGTCTGAGCATGAGAAAAAGCAACATACCGTGCCCAGCAGAAAGGTGACGATTTCGTTAAGCGTGTGCTCAATGGTGTCCAGATCCTCTGCGTAGACCCATCTGTTGAGAATATCATCGAAGGGCGCAAAGTACGCTTTGAGTCTGACAGCGGTACAGATCAGTTTCCTTCACTCGATTGACTGATACGCGACGTACTCCGTGGGAGAGGGCACAGTGAGCATCGTGATACTGAGAACCATCTCTGGGAATCTACCGGGAGTGAGAATGTTTGACAGCGTGACGTGGGATGAAACGCGTACAGCATAGCAAGGCGAAGGGCAGTGTTGGTCCCGAAGGACTCGCTAGCCCAGAGATGGGCAGGCGGTAGCCATAGCGCCTGAGAAAAGTCAATATTCGCGACAAGAGTAAGTCTGTGGCTTGCAAGCGCACCAAAATCGCCTGCGCCAAATCCGCGCAGTCTGTCCAATGGTCGTGTCTCCCATTAGGGCGTGATACGGTCTTGCCTGCACATCGTGCGTCGAAGGCGATTATATTGAAGCGATTATTGATACGGGGATCGTCAAATTGTGCGTCCAGCCATGTCGAGTCGAGAAAGATAGGATGGAACATAATGACGGTTGGTTTCTCGGGCGCAAAGCTGCTCACGGTGCCCGTAGGCGAGTTGGTCGTGTACCAGATGGAGGCATAGTCGTCCTTTGCACGAACAATATCGATGTAAGGCATCGAGAAGCAAGGTGGCTAGTCCGCTATACCAGCGCAGAGAGCACGCATGGAAAGGCGGAAGGGGAGAGACAAGAGACGGTCGCCGGCAAAGCCTATCATTACATATAGTCGAGAGGGGCACTGTACAAGAGCCTTACCGGTTGGCAAGCTTCGCCAAATCGTGCTTCGGGAACTTCTCTTTCAGCCTCGCGGACACGTCTAATTACGGCGTCTCCTGGGTTCGGATCGTGCCCCTGCTCCAATCCGCCGATAACCTTACCAACCCCAATTGATCTCCAACATATGCGCCCACAACGCCCTATCGTGCGGGCGACGGCTGAAATCTGTCTACATCCGCGATCAACTTAGGCGGACGCACATCCTAATCCTTAAAGCTTGAGCGGGAGCAACATACGCAAGGTGACTTTGTCTCAGGCGGACCCGAGACAGATCAGTGGTGCGATCGCTCCCTGAGCAAGCCGCTAATAACAGGCACGACCGCTGGTCCACGGCGCCACTTCGGCACTGATACAATTGAGGACAGGGCAGAATTTCCGTACCAATTCTGGAGACGGGTTACTGCTCCGCCTCCAGGACGTTCCATTATCGTTAATGAAAAGGTTCGACTTCCGGAGATCTCAGCTCCAACAGAAGCAGACATTCGAGTCCGCGCGAGCAGGGATCAGAGCACTCACTGCATCTGCAACGTCTGTACGTAGTGAGACACGCTGGCACCGCCTCCGGAGAACCGCGAATGCTGCAAGTTTAATCCATTTTGGATGGGTCAAATTTCTCGGCTATCATTTCGCGTGTGAGGCCATGCGACAGATCGGACAAGCTGCGCCAACGCCGTACCGCAATACCGTCAACACGGGGCGATCGATGTTGTGTGCTGCATTCTGAAAAAGAGCCACATGACGAAGATTAGCTGCATACAGCGACGGTCTCCTCCTGGTATCGGTTTTCCAAGTCAGCCGAGTTCCAATTGAATGTCTGAACGGCAACGCAGTTTACCTCATCAATATGTAAGTAGGTCCGCTAGCACTTTGCCATGCCCTTACCGAGATCCACGCAGATGATGCGTTGCCGATTCAGTCCACCCCAAGCAGCTTCCTTGCCATCGGCATACCAGACGCCGCACCCGACGCTAACGCGTTCATGGAGCCCTTCACGATTCGCTTGTCTGTCGTGCGTGCATTCGTCGTTGCGCGCCGCGCCTGGCTGGCCCTGATGATTTCCGTCGACACGGGTTCTGAGGAGGTGGCCGTATCGGCTACGGTATCTGAAGGCTTGTCAACGGAGACAGATTTGGAATGGAGGGAAACCCCGAATGTGCCTGCTTAGGATACATGCGCCAGGGTCAGTTTTCAATTGTGAGATGACAGCACAAAGGAAGCGGCACCACCTGCATAGTATGAAAGGCCGTCGTCTTCACTAGCGAACCAATGATCATCTTTGCGCTGCGAGAACCTGCGCGACTGGCGTAAGGGTCCGCCAACAAAAGTCAAATGGGAATGGAAGACGTACTTCCGTATTGGGTAGCCATTCGGCAGAAGAGGCGATAATGCGGTCCGCTGGTCCTTGTAGTACAACCTGAAGGCCTCCCCTTGATGCTTCTCGGAGTCCGCAGAGACCATGGAGAACGACATCGATGAATTGGGATCCCGCTCCGCGATAGATGGATCGTCTATGAAGCGAGCTAAGTTTTGCAGTGCGATGTGCATTCGGTCTGGCATGGGCAGTACATGTGGTAGCAAGTCTGAACGCGAAGGGGACTGGCGCGACAAGAACTTGGTGAAGGCTTGATTCATGACAGAGGTAGAACCGTGATTAAGACTGAGAAAGCCTTTCGAACCTGTTCACGCAAACATGGAATATCTAAACGATGCAAGTGTTATAGTACGCACCTTTGATTACATATAGAATGGGTTCACCGGTGGTATTACATAGTTGAGACATTAGTTGTTGTGCATATTTTATTGGATGCATCTCGTTTTTCTCGCCCTGCTTCAGTCAGTTTAAATTGCGCGAAGTCATACGACGCGACTTACGTGTATTAGTAGAACGGGTTGATGAACCGAAGCTAGAATATTTTTCTTCAAGGGTATCCTCTATGTAACCTGGTAAGTTGAAGGCTGGAGATGGCAAATTTGACAATACTAACATTCATAAGTAGATTAGCGAGCTCCATGAAGCGAGAGCGTCGCAACGGAGGGTAGTTGGTTTCCCAGAACGAGGCGACCTAGTATATATTTCAGCTATTTGAGAAAGCCTGCGAAAGGACGTCAACACGTACCCTATCCGACAAATCTGATTCAATTTTCTTCGTTTCGTCGGTTCAGGAATATTGGTCGGGAGCGACAGGATATCCACATACCGGGCCCAGAGTCATTTTCTGCAGCTCGGCGATTGCGTGTTCAAACGAATCGTTGTCCTCTGCGAAACCCCACATATCCAACAGTTCATCGAACGGAGCGAAAAAGCTCCGCAGCCTGCCAATGCGCATGAGCTCCTGCTGCGACCAGAAATGAATCAAGGACCTACTCTGTTGGTGGAGGGACGGTGACCAGTGTCAGGCTTAAGCACATTTCCGGAAACCTGGGGGAGAAATGAATTTCCGAGAAGGCGGAACGCGGAACAGGCTACTCACAAAGCCGCGAACCGTAGCGCGACATTTGTCGCCAACGATTCCTCGGCCCATACATGAGCAGACGGCAACTGTAAAAGCTGGATCCAAAGCGAATTAGCTTGACGTACAGATAGTCGAGACGTGACTACTACTCACTTGACACGCGAACGCCAAATCTGCCGCCTCTACCCAATGATCCAGCCGTCCACTGGGTCGACAGACAGACTTCCCTGCATAGCGGGCATCGAATGCAATGACATTATAATTATTGTATATCCGCGGGTCGTCGAAGTGATTGTGTAGCCATGTCGAGTCGAAGAGCATGGGGTGTAGCATGATTATGGTCGGCTTGTGCGGGTCGAACTCACTCACGATGTTTGTGGTCGAGTTCGTGATGTACCAGATCGAAGCATAGTCGTCGTGAGCGATGAGGTCAACATAGGGCATGGGTATTGATATGGCGCCGCGACGGATAGTGTAGTGAATGAGGAGTGGTTTGCGTTGCCGACCTCGGGAAGGAAGATGGTAATGGTAGATGTGGAGGAAGACGGCGTGAGCGCTTCAGTTTAGCCTTTGGGGACCACAGGCTTTGCAGGCTGAAGATATAAAGGATTGACCCTACGTAAGCGATCACAATCAGCGCGCTGTCGTCACAGATTCAAACATTTAGACCGGAACGGACGGGGTTTGAAAACCACGTATGATGTGAATCGTATCACCCTTGCTCCAACACGGGTGCCGTCAAAAATGACAAAATTCAGGTCACCCACCACGAGTTCATGAGCGGGAGTGCGCACATCTCAACGCAAGGCTTATCGTAGTAGGACGTGTCGATGGACCGTGTGGATAACAACCCCGATTCCCGAGTCGGGTATTGTCGATCTGGATGTCTCAGTCTTGTTCAAAGGCGTGTCGGCGCAGCCATCAGTGCACGACGGCGCGGTCGCACCATGATGCATGACGACGCAAGCCTGTGATGTCACGCATAAGATCTGGTTGATCGGTCATCGCTGAAAAAACGGCGGCCTGCGAACCCCTGCGAATCATGAAACAAACTGAGCTGAGGGCCTGGAGCCAAGAACATACCTTCACACCGGTACCAGCTGGCAAAATGTATCAGACACTCCTTTCACCTCCACCCTTCTCTCACAATGTTAGTTGATCTCAAAATGATCCTGCTTGAACCAGAACACTCACAATGAAACAGATCCATTCAAGCTTTACAACAAAATTCCCCATAGCCAGAAACTGGAAAATCTGAGGAGGAGATACTGATCCTTCTCGGATCTGCGATATAGCGCACTCGGAGCTACTCGGAGCCACAAATTATGATCTCGGTCTCGGTTAACCGAGCCACTACACCGTTTGTCCATGGAGGTCCGGATCCGTTCTGCGGCAGCGCCGCCGCAAGTACTCTGCTGCAAGGACTCGTTGTTTCGTGCCGACGTCGACGTCTCTCACCAGCCCGGCGCTGCAGAAATCTTTCCATCAGTGAAGTCTACATGGAAATGTCTCATTATATTTATCACAAATTACAAAACCAAGTGTCGCCTTATTGGAACACTTGCATGAGGCTTGTGCGAACCGCCTGATCTAGACCTTTGCCAATTAGAACCAATTTCCCCTCCTCGGGCACGCCCATCTCCTCTCCGTCCAATGGCCTAATTTCATATATGCTCCGAACGCCCTGAAGAACGTGTTTCTGCCCACCCTCAAGGCTGAAAAGGCCTTTGCACCGAAGAACATCTAACGACGGTGCGTTCGCGCTGGATCCGCCAGGTAGCTGGCTTTCCCAAAGCACGGCACGAATCCACTCATCCAGCTTGGCGAGACGTGCAGGAGAGAGCACAGGACAGGTCACTTGCAGACTTGTGATTCCCCGTATCTCATAATGGGTGAGCTCGTGCTCGTGCTCGTGCGCGTCACCATGGTGAGAATGGTCATGGGCCTCGTCCGCTTCACGGTGATGCGAGTCGCAGCTACTACTGGACAGGAAAGGACGGTTCGCGTAGGCTCCGATGCCAATGACGCAATCTATGTCCACGTCGCTTCGCATAGTCCGAATGACTTGCGCCATCGGGTTTATCTTGTGCAGAAGGTCTTCCGTATCTCGCAGCTCGTCCTGGGAGACCAGGTCGACCTTATTAAGGAGGACTACGTCTGCTGAGGCGATTTGTCTTCGGGGAAGAAATAAGTTTGGATGTTGGACAACGCACGAAAGCACCTACCGCAGACATTCTCCTATTCCATCATCGCTGTGATCCTCTTCGATTTGCTGTCGAACATAATAAATCAATAAGTGAGACAGAATATCGAGTTAAAAACCAACCTTTCGTCCGAATACAGCATCCACAACGCAAACCACACCGTCCAATACGATATCCTTTCCTAGCCCTCGAGCGAAGTCCTCGTTCTGCCAAAACATTGAAGCAATAGGGGCTGTTCGCAGGTCATGAATAATCCGCCCCTTCGACTGCGAAACACTACTTGCCTGGATCTGCAAGCCCGGTCGTTTCCAGCAAGATATAATCGAACGCGCCCTTGCGTTCCATGAGCTTTTCGATGGCAGCGACTCCACTGTCCTTGATGCTACAGCACAAACAACCGTTGGCGAGCTCGAGAAACTCCTCGGAAGATTCGGCCACTGGATCGTCCGCTGATGCGACTTGAATGGCTCGAGCTGTTCGATCGAATGCTCGTGAGAGGCATGCACAGGATAGGACGGTTCGTGTTACTCACTCTCAATATCCTAATTCAGACCATTAAGAACGCTGGAGACCCTCGGTAAAGTTGTTAAATAGGACGTACGGCTGTATCTCCGAACTCGTTCATAATGACAGCTATCCGATGCCCATGTCGTTCCGTTAAGATGCGTCTGCAGGTTCTCAGTCTTTTAGGTTACACACAAGACAAATAAGAAGGACATGCACCTCAGAAGGGTCGACTTCCCCGCGCCGAGAAAGCCCGAGATGATGGTGACCGGTACCCTGGACGAAGATATGACTTCGGGCTCTGCAGCTGGAAGCACTCCATTTTCATGTTCAATCAACGTCCTGTGTTGCAGTGGGACAGTAGAGCAGGTTGGCGATGTGTGCTATGCAGCAGGTGGGGAGTGAAGGACGTACGGTATTTCATCGTCGGAGTCCATAGCCGGCGTTTTGTGCGGGCACAGCTTTGCGCAATAGTCGCGAATCTAAGTAGTCGTCTCCGAAGTTCGTTCCAGGAACCGGATCGAGATAGAGTCGGAAAAGCGATACCAAACGTCGCTGGATCGAGGGCAAGCGAGAGTTGATAAAGCCGAAAAGCAATTGTAAGCAGCAACGCCGGAATTCGGTTGATGCTTGTGGGCTCCTGTGGACGGTATATGTGAGAAAAATCAATTGGTTTGCAAAGCGCCTGCTGCAGTAGCGCGCAGCTTGGTAACATTCGGAGTATCAGGACATCAAGTAATGTAGTAGTTAAAATCTCCTAGATGCTAATGCAACGTGAAAGGGAATATGCCCCTCGAAACGGTATGTGGTGGTTATAGGATGCCCTCGAGACAGTAAAGCAGATGCTGCAATGCTCGACGGCGCGCCCGACGTCATGCTCTAGCATGTCCAGCTAGGATGCTGAGCTGAGAATACGACCGACATCGAATGACGGTGTAGTCAACCTGACTACCCAACGTCCCTTAACTGCTGACGACGTTCTGGAGCACTTGCATGACTCTTTGTTGTTTCTGCGAAGACCAGGTTCAGCGGGCTGATGTCATGAAAGAGAAATGCCCTACCTCCACGTCTGACGTGCTGCTCGTCACGAACATTGTTGGGACCGCAAGTGCCTCGAGCACGGCCTGCTGCTTCGCAACCAGACCATCCCAGGCAGGCACAGCCCGTTCAGCGTCGAATTTCTGCAGCTCCTTCCGAACTGCATCAGAGAACATCTGGTAGCAACATCGTTCAGTCCGAGTCGCAATTAATAAAATGATGACATACATCGGCCTCATGCTTCGAAAGACCACCGGCTCCGACCATGCTCGCTCTTCATCACCCCGTTCAGCAGAAGTACGTAGCCGCAATCATGACAAACCTGACTTACTTCGTCTTCGCAACTTTCACTTTCTCCTCATGCTTCTTCTTGATCGCCTGTCGCTCCTCCCACAATTTCTTCTCGAGTTGATCTTGCTCACGCTTCATCTTTAGACATACCAAAGCTAGGGTACGTTCCACATCGACATAGAGATAAGAAAGGCGATGCGCACCTTGGTCACGGTCTCAACAAAACCAGGCTCTTCTGGAAGTCTGGCAAGGTGGGGCAGTGCCTGCTGGAATGACAACGCACGGACGTCTTGTCGGCGCGCGAGGATGGCACAGGCACATGTTGTGGAGGTTCCTCGGGCACAGCAAACCTGCTCGGATGACGGGGCAGGGGAAAGCTGGCACTTGCGTATTGGGGAGGCTCTGCTGCACGCGCAATGGAGGCAAAAGACGACGACGTCTGCAGCTGGGATAGTAGTGCTGCCACAGACGGCGTGCCACTAGAAGATGATGGAGGCGTCGAGCCCGAGCCCGAGGCGGACCCAGCGCCATTGGACGGTGTCACGGAGGGGGCTGGATCGCGCGCTGGCGGAGAAAAGTTTAATGGCGGGTTGGGCAGTGGGTTGGAGGTGTCTGCATTAGTGCTTGATGTAGAGCTAACGGTATCCGCCCAAGCCTGGGACGCTCGGAGGCTGTCCAAGAGGGCCTTCACACCGGCAGGGTCCTGGAAACCCAAAGTTAGAGGGGCGCATTAGTGATCAGGAAGAACTAGGAACGCACATTGATGTTCGTAAAGCTCATGCCTCGCCTGAAAATACTACTCGATCGCGTCGTTCGTAGGCGCGTGGACGGTGGTGGGTGTCGTCTGCGAGGCGCGCTGTTGTCATTTGTTGACTTGATGACTTGGTGAACTCCTTGGTGAACTCGCCAAAGCTCTTTCGCCAGTCGATTGAACTCTCACAAAATATGGAAAAACCACTGCTCATTGCCATCCCACAAAGCCACCAAAGCGAAATATACTAAATTGGGATATATCTACTAGAGATTTTCGTTTTTGGGAAATATATGATCCGCGAAGTCTATCGCAGTAATGTCGCACTTCATCTCCAAGCGTCCTCGATATAGCTGCCACTTTCGAGCCCCATCCAGGTCTCAGCTCCCATGGGAACCCATGACGCTGACTATAAGCATCGTCATCGCCGTGGCCGTGGAAAACGACCCAGCAGGCCGATCATCGATGCAAGGTTTGCTTCATTGCTGGCCGCGTTGCATGGAAAACACATCCTGCGGTGCAATTTTAGAAAGCCCGAGGGAGAGATAACATGAAGACGTACGTGGTTATCATGCTGCCGCCGCTCTCAACGATGTTTACCAATACCTGATAGCAAGTGTTCCAATCGGCGAAACTAGAGTGCGACCCTGCAAACGAAGTCTTACCGTCCAGCATGTCGGAGTGTTGCGTTAACGCCTCAGGATGCAGCGGAGCCGAGCGCCAGAGAACGGGAGGAGATAGCATAGGTCGTGGAAGTCAGCTCGTCGATGATCAAACAGCGAAGCAAAGTGTGCGTGCCCACCTGGCGATTTCCAATGGGGAGCACGAGCGCGTGCGCAAGCAGTGGGAAGAAACATCTCGCAAGCGGTCAGAGCGGAGGGTGGGTTCCATACGGGTTCGGGGAACCTATGTATATGATGTTCTTCTGGTTGCTGCATTGCGGCGGGGGGAACGCGCCGGAAGCAACCTCTTATGAAACTTCGCAGCACGACGCATCTCTGTCAACAGGCCGCGAGCTCATGACGCACGTTCAAGGTTTGACTCGCTGTAGATTGCATCTGTATGCAAATCTGACCGAGTCTCTAGAATCTCTCTGCGACAAGGCTCTATAAAGCATGTCGTGACGGGGTGCTAAATACGATCCATTGAGATCAGGATGGATCGGATGCCGCAAAAAGGACATATGAGAGAGCGATCGAGGTGCGTGTTGCGACATCGGGTGTTTCCTGTCAGCCGCTGAGAGAGGGCCTTGATCAGAGCAAGACAGCTAAGAAATGAATCATAGAAACCTACATACCTTATCGTTCAATGGAAGTTCATTGATCGTACAAGCCGAGTTGTGCTGATCATCGCTTCACTGGGATGGTCAATACGTCCCTGGAGCAGTCATGTGAGCCTACTCGAGTATATTATCAGAGTCAAGAAAAATCGTAAAAACTATATGGACCAGATGGATCGCAGTAAATCATCAGTCTTTCATTCTCTTTGTCGATGTTGCATTGGCAGAGTCAAACTTGTGAGACCTTCCGGAAACCTGAGCGTCATCGACGGCAGAAGGCGTTGCTTCATATCCCACCAGCCGGGCATGTATGGGAAGGTGCCTCAGACACGGGCTGTAAAACGGAGCCGATAGCACGACGGAGAAGATCTTACGCGCAAATGGGTGAGAACACCAATGATAAGGCCTCACAGCCTGCAACAGCCCGCCATCCTCCGCGTTGATGTCGGAGTATACATAGTAGCGAGCGCGAGCATCAGGCCCAAAATGTGTGAGCTTCTCCATCGGATTCGCACTGCACTGCGGAGTGACGAAAGGATGCGACTTCCCGGCGCAGGTGGTGGCGGCGTATTGGGCCGAGAATCTGGAAATGAGGCCTCGAGCTGAGGAACGTGGTACACGGAACAACTGTTGCTCAAGCTCGAACGTCAGGGAACAGATTCCTGTCCCGCGCTCGGCCGGGTTTCCTGCGAATGCATTTGC